>JAPMOQ010025070.1:3162884-3193580 GCA_026543055.1 Argiope trifasciata | reverse complement strand
TTGTAAATTATGAAATGTATGCAATTGTAAATTATGAAATGTATGCACAATGTAAGTATAAAAGTATACATGCATTTTTTCAATTCTAAATACATTTACACAAAAATCTTTTACTAATCCACAATTGATATAATCAAATTTTAAATTTGTTGCCTTTGTTACAGTAGAATTTGCTTATAAAGAAATTCTTTATATAATAAAAAAATATATAATACATTTCTTTGTATAATGAATAGAAATTTAATGTAAAGAAATTCTTTATAGTTTCGAATAATTGATATAACTAAACAGTTTTATGAGGAGAAAAATCAGAAAATTATCTATATATTATTTTGGTTTTTGCACTGAGGGCTGATTTAACAATAGTTTTATTCGTAAAAAATAGCAAAAGCGAAAAATGTGATTAAAATATTTAATTCTTTTCATTTAGAATGTAAAAATCTGAATGATAAAAATTATTAAAATAAATTCATATTTTAAGAGTATTGAAAGTCCTTAGATCAATCTTCTTTCATGTTTTAAACAAAAAGTGATTATAAAAAATCTCTAAAATAAGTTCTCGAAATCGGTGATTCATAGCATTGTCAAATATTTTTGAAATATGTGTATTAAATGTCTCAAAATTTTTCAGAACCATTTCCAGGATAAAAAGTTTTCCATTAATAAATCGTAGTGAAATTCTCTTCTCTAGCAAAGACATTTAAAAATGTACTTTGTGACCGGTGGGTTCTAATTAAGATAAACCTTCTTGTGTAACAATAATTTATTATTAAAACATATAAGGTTACGTTACACACAGACACAAAACAAAGAGTGGACAAAACACGTCAACACATAACGATAACAGAGGCTTAACTGACTGTCTCTCTAAGCACTCGCCAGAGGGCGGCGTGTGATGAGTGAATCATAGTGTAGAGGGGGAAAAGAGAGTGCTACAGTGTCCCCCTCTGGCTGCGCCGACGTCCCGGCAAGTAGCCAGTACTAGAGTGGACAAAATACGTCAACACATAACGATAACAGAGGCTTAACTGACTGTCTCTCTAAGCACTCGCCAGAGGGCGGCGTGTGATGAGTGAATCATAGTGTAGGGGGGAAAAAGAGAGTGCTACAACTTGTAATTTACAACGCATGAAAAGCAGTTTATTTTATTTAACTTCACAAAAAATAAAGGTTATTTTTAGGTTTCGTAACATAATGGTTCAAATCAGGAATCTGTGGCTATGAAAATAGCAGATTAATAAGAATATCTCCATATTAGTTAAGGGAAATTTTATAGTGAAATTAAAATAAGCCTACCACTTTTATTTTAAAATATCCCTATTGTGTAACTTTTGTAATTTTTTCTGTTGTGTGATATTGAAATTACTTTATCTATCGTTCTATCTCTCATATTAAAAATAAACACTTTTCAAAATTTAAAAGGTTTCTCTTTATTTTAAATCATAAAATAAAAGTCGAATTAATCAGGAAAAGTATCTTCACAATTTACTTATGTATTTTAATCGTTTATAGCTTAAAGTAATATACAAGTTAAGGTGTATCCAATGACGGTTTATTAATTTAGAAATATGAAGGGGAGATAAAATATTTACCACGAGAAGCATTTTTTTAAATAAATATTTTACCTCTAATAAGCTTAAAATTTTTAATTTAAATTAGATATGAAATTTGTTGAATTTCAAACATAATAAAAAAAAACATGTATGTGAATATAAGAGCTATGTTTTGTCAATACAAACATTTTTCAAATTCTCAAACAATAATTCATCAGATAAAAATATCAGAGACTCCAATTATGCAAAATTTCAATTCCTATTATATTCATCTAAATAAACTTTGTTTAAAAATATATTTCAAATAAATTATGCAATAAACGACGTTCAAAGTTCATGTTATTTTTAAGAGTTAATTAATGAAATTTTTTTAATTCCACAATACATTAATTAGAAAATAAATTATATTCTATTTTAAATGCATTTTTGGGATTAAAAATATAAGTTTTAGAAAAAAAATTGAATCAAAATAAATTTGGATTTTAAGCATTAATAAGAAATTTTTAGTGTCCAAGCAAATGCTAAATCATTTTTTTTCTCTAACGCCCTTATCGAAATTCTCCCGAGATGTCTCCCCAAAAGGGAAAAAATCCTATATTTCAAGTCTCCATAAAAGGTGAAGATATCCTACATTTTTATAAACATATCGTTTCTTTAACTCAGATTCCATTTCCAAAACATCAGAAACTTATCAAAATTTGTGAAATGGAAAACAGTATCAACTGGCATAAAATTACATGCAGCACGTTTGGAAATCGTTATAAATTTCTCATTTGATGCTACATTACTGTCAACGATATCCCTCCAAAATTCGATTTAGAAATAAATGATACAAAATATAGAAACGTATGTAGTCATAAATTCGTTTTCATTTAAAAAGTTTTCCTTTTGCTACATTTTAAATTTTTCGATTTTGTTGCTTGACCTGAGAAATAAATAATTGAAGAAACATCAATTTTTAGATGATTTACAATCTCTGATTTCTAAATAAAAATCGTCTGCAGAAAGTAAATTTGTATTATAAAATGAAATAACAAAACACAATGATGGTGGAATGGAAACAAGGAATGAGTTTTTGAAACTGAAACAGTTTTAATTTGATTTCATGTTATGCAAAGAAAAAAAAAACGAATACTTGTTCTATATTTCCTTCCATTGATTTGTTTCTCAGAAACAATAGACTTATAAAAATACATATCACGGAATTGTTTTCCAATATATGTAACACAAAACTCGAAATAAAAAGTTGATTTTTTATTATTTAAAAGAGAAATTACTTGAAAGCATGATGTTACTTGAAAATATTCTTCATAACAAATTAAAATTGTTATTCATCGCATTTTCTTATAAAATATTATTGAAAATATTATGAGAAAATGTGCACATTTTTACATTCGATAGCATAAAAAATATCCTTAAGCTAGTTTCATACTTTTTATTACAAAAATGAAAAAAAAAATATGCTAAGACTTTATAGTAATACTTTATTGGATTAAAAAATATACAGTCGCTGACGATATAAATATACATTATATTGATTTTATTAATGATTTACTTTTGGTTCTTCTATACATTTCACGAAGTAATAACTACTCAACAGACAAATATCTGAAGGCATTTAATTAAAGCAGGCATAAAATTGTGCCTTTCTGAATATTTTATAAAATTAAAATTTTTATTTATATATATTACAATATCTGTTCGGTTATTTACCACCATTTTATGTCTCAAAGGACTAATAAAATTTTGATTTTTCTAATTAAAGTGTAAAAGTTCTGCATTAATTAATATTAATAATTCATAAATATATAAAATAAAGAAATTCAAGCATTTATATTGTGTGCCCAGATTTACACATGAATTCGTAAGACATTTGATTGATTTTGCATATCTTCCATCAGTATATTTTACGAATCAGTAATTCAGTTTTCTTACCATGATAGACTTATAGTAAGAAAGAAATATATTAACATTCTTAACATATTAAATTATTACATCAAATCATTGATTTCCCTCCATTGATCTTAATGTTCTACTAGGAAACTCTTTGTACTACCGAATAACAAATTACAGACATTTCGCTATGTGATTTTTAAATTAGTTCATGTAAAAATACAAAAGTTATTTTCAAGATATTTTTACGGTTGTCGCTGTCTGTGGTTACACAAATAATAATATAAACATATTCAATATTACTTTTGGTGAATTATGCGTTAAAAATGAAATAATTCAATCACTTCGAGATTAAAATATCTCTGTTGAAGATTTCAACTGTTTTTCTGTTTTATGTCGTTGAAACTGCTTTATCTATAGGTTTATATTGCTAATTTTTTATTAAAAAAGGCTGTTTCAAATTTGGAAAGGTAGGTCTTTATTTTAGGTCATAAAATGTAATGAAATGTTATTTCACTGGGAAAAAGCAACTTTACTATCTGAGAAATTTTAGGGTTCTTTGCCTTAAGCAATATAGGCAATAATACGCAAAGTAAGGCGAATAGAATGATGGATCATCAATTCAAAAATTTGCAGTAAGGAAACATTATTTATCAATACAAATATTTTTAAAGTTACTTTTACATCTTAAAACCTTATTTTTTTATTTCACAGCAGATATGAAGTTTTTTTAATTTCAAAAATAATAAATAACATGCTTTTGATATAGGTACCTTATTTTATCAGTGCGAACTTATTTCATACTATCAAACAATAATTCAGCAGATAAAAATATAAGAGACATCAAATATATAACCATTTAAACATTTTACACATTAAACTAAATATTATTTGTCCAAACAAGCATATTAAATGAATTTTACAATAAATGACGTAGAGCGTTTATCATTTTTATCACATTAAAAATTTAAAACATTTGTTTAAATGTTTTTAAAGTGTTAATCAATTAATTGTTTTTTGTTAATCCCTCAAACATAATATCCAGTAATTGGAAAATAAATTAGATTATTTTATAATTGAGCTTTTGAATTAAAAATATGAAAAGAATTATTAGAATTGAACTAAGTTGTTTTAATGCATTATGTAGTAATTATTAATGTCCAAGGAAATGCGAAATCATTTTTGATAGTAAGCCATATCGTAATTTATATATCTTCTAAAAATTGGAAAGATCCTAGATTTTAAGTCACCCTAAAAGGGGAAGATATAACACTTTTTTATAAACATATCACTTCCATCAACTAAAATTCCATTTCCAAAAGATAGAAACTTATCGAAGTTTGTGAAATGTAAAATTGTATCAGCTAGAATAAAATTGAGTGAAGCACTTTTGGAAATCTTTATAAATTTCTCATTTGATATTAGATTATTTTCAGCGGTATTCCTTTAAAATTCGATTTAGAAATAACCAATGAAAAATTTGAAACCGCATGTAGTTTATTTCCGTTCTCCATATTCTTATTTTACTACATTTACTAAATTTTTCGATTGTGTTTCCAAATCCGATAAATAAACCATTGATGAATCGTCAGTTTTCGAATGATTTACAATCTCCGCTTTGTTAATAAAAATCGTCTGCAGAAAATAAACTTGTATTATAAAATTAAATAAAAAAAAACAAAATCATGGTGAAATGGAAACAAGAAATGGGTTTTTGAAACTGAAGATGTTTAATTTCATTTCAGTTTATACAAAAAAAAGATGAATACTTGTTTGAAATCTCATTTCATTTGGTTGTTTCTTATAAACAATGGACGTATAAAAATGCGAGTTGCGAGATTCCTTTCAAATCTTGAACACAAAACTCGAAATATTTTTATTTTTTATGTTCATGAACAAGAGTAGTTATTTGAAATCATGCGTATTACTTGAAAATATTATTATTATGAGAAAATGCGTTTGAGAATTTTACATTCGATGACATAAAAAATATCGAAAATAGTGTCATACTTTTTATTGCAAAAATGCAAAGACTTTATGGTAAAACTTTATTGGATTAAACAATATATAAAGTAGGAGACAGAATAAATATGCATGAATTTGGTTTTATTCATGATTTACGTTTAGTTTTTACATTTTATTCATGATTTACATTTAGTCTATCCATTTCTCGTTGCAATAACTAGTCAAAATATAAACTTTTGTATCCATTTAATTATAGCAAGCATAAAATTGTTTTTTTCTGAATAATTTATAACATTAACATTAAACTTTATATATAGATATATAATAATCTCTTTTTGGTCTTTATCTCCATTTTTATGTTCCAAAGGGCTAATAAAATTTTGATTTTTCTAATTAAAATGAAGAAGTAACGCATTAAACTATATTAATAATTCATAAATGACTGAAATAAGGAAAGTTAAGCACTTCAATTGTGTTCCCAGAATAACAGAAGAATGCTTAAGACATTTTATTATTTTTTTCAGAAATATAATCAGTATAGTGTTACGAAACTGTAATTCAGCTGTTTTACCAGATATTCCAGAGATTAAATATCAAGAATAAATAAACTATTTGGCAAGAGTCACTGGAAAATTTCATTCGGAAAACAAAACAAAAAAAGAACAAAGTTCAAATATTTACTTAATTGTAATCGAAAGAGCAAAGAAGTTTCCTTCTTTTATATTTTATAATATATTTCAAATGATTTTAAAACAAATGGTTTGAACTTTTAAAAAAGTTAATGATTATTTCTATATTCTACAGAAAGTAATCCTTTTTGAAGTGACAACAAACTGTATACATGATTCATAAAATAAACATCACAATTTCTACATCATTAGAAATCTCCCTGCTTTTTATCGCATTTGAATTGTTATGAGTAAAGGTATTCGATTTGCTGATCGAAGTTTTCAATATGCCAAAAGAATCAAAAGAAAAGCAACTGTATGCAAAAGTTGTTTTGATTTGTTGAAAATGAAATGAACTAATTTATATCTACTTTATTATTTGTCTCTTAGAAATGAAAAAACAATTTAAATATATTGAAACATTGATCAGAAATAACTATGATATGATCTTTAAACGATTACATTCGTTATGTTTATTTGAAAACATATTTTGAATGAATATTCGTTAGTCTTCTTTTTAAGATACATTCGTTAAAATCTAATGCTTTCTTCTGTTCCAGTAAAGTAAGTTGTAAAATTAAGTAAGTATACTTTAATAAAGCTCATATTATTTGTTCAATGCATTAGCAAGTGCCTTGTACATAATTTAATTTTTGATTTATTTTGCAATTTTGTTTTATTTCTTATATTTATATTTTTAAAAACTTTTTCATTGTTATTATTCTGCGAAATGAAAAAAAAAATGCTTTTATGTAGTCATTGTAACAGGATAGAAAATTCGTAATGTGTAATCTAAATAAGACTTAAATTATCAAACATATTGTGTAATAATATGTTTACATAGTACTACAATTCACAGCATTTCAATATTGTATACTAAGTACAGTGAAAAATAGCTATAAGAATACAGTTGTAATTGAATTCTTCTTTCCCCTTTAACTTTTTAATTTTAACTTTTTTCAACGTATTAACGAACTCATTTTCTGGTGATGAAAACGGATTCAGGTTTCGGAACCCGATTCCACCGAAAAACCACCATATAAGCGGGTTTGGTGTCCGTTAAATCCTTCGGGGCCAAACGCTCTCCCAATGATGTGGTGCGGAAGTTTAGAGAAGGGATGTCAGCCAAGATGTCGGCCTCGTCATATGACTGAGGCTGAAAATAACACTTTCACTCCCAAAATAGTCCTAATATTGCTTTAAAACGGAACATTTATGCATAACTAAATTGAACTCCTTCCACGTAAGTTGTTATAAGTCGTAAATAAGCATGAGTTAAATTGTGATGATTGATTAGTCTAAATTTTGCCTCTCTTCAAATATTCTAAAAGAAGACGGGTATTTGAAATCCTCCTCTTTCTTATAATCCTTGGTAACTTTATTGTGTACATTATATTATATTATACAGACATCGAAATTCATTTAAGAATTTCTCCAGTAAAACAATAACTAGATTTTAAGTTGTCCTAAAATTGAAAGATGCCTCACTTTTTTGTGAGCACGTCACTTCAATCAGCAGAAATTGTATTTCCAAAAAATTAGAAAGTTGTCGATGTTTAAGAAATATAAAACAGTATAATCTGAGAAAAAAATTAAGTGAAATACATTCGAAAGTCATAATTTTCTAATTTCATCCTAAATTACTGTTATTAACGATATTACTCTAAAATTCGATTTAGAAATACTCGATACAATATTTAGAATTGGGTATGGTCATAAATTTGTTTTCCATGTGTTTCCATATTACATTGCATATATATTGACTTTGTTACCAAATACAATAAATAAATCATGGAACAAACGCCCAATTTTTGAATGATCTAAAATCTCGCTTTTGTTAATAAAAGTCGTCTGCAGAATGTAAATTTATATTGTAAAATATACATGGTTGAATTGGCAGTAGTAGGTTACTGAAAGTGAAGCAGTTAAACGTGATGTTCTTTTCGTACAATGAAAAAAATGAATATTTTTTCGAAATCTTAATTATATTTTCGTTCTTTCAAACAAAAGAAGTATAAAAAAATGCAGGCTGCGGGTATTTTTTCATGTCTTTATCATAAAATTCGAACTAAATATTTTTTTGTCATTATAAAAGCAAAGTTATTATGGACCAAGCTATTACGAGAAAATATATTTCTTATTCTAATAAGAAAAACTGAGCAATTTTATATTTGGTGCCATAAAAACAGTTTGAAAATAGTGCTATATAATTTTTATTGAAAAAATGCTAAGATTTTATGGCAAAATTATTACTGGAGTAAAAATAAAAACTTGCACGAGATTTATTTTATTCACCATTCACATTTCATTCTATTGCCTTTATAAATAATGCACCTTTTTTTTAAGACACGGAGTTTTCAAATATCTTAATATAAAATAATTAGTAAATTATATGATATAAAATAATTAGTAAATTTTGTTGTAACTTAAAAAAATGTAACTGTCTTATTAATAACGTTCCTAACTGCCAAGTCTAGCGAAATAATCTAAATTGCAAAAAAACAATGAACAAAATTAAACTGCTTTTAGAAAAACAGTTTGCTTTAACTTAAGTTAAACAGTTTAAATGAGTTAGAATTTAAAAAATAAAAAAGTTTATCCCTTTTTGCCCAAATACAGTATACAATATTTCATGATATAAAGCAATATTCACAATATTGTTTAATATTGAATAAAAATACGTAATACTTTACAATATTGTGCTATAATCTGGGCTACTTGGGATCGAAAAAGTCTTGATTTATGTTATCATACCTGTTAAAATGTCTCCTAATATATAAAAATATTTCCTCTAATGTTTTGAAACTTTCAAAATATTTAGCCGAAGTGCAGGAATAATTTTAAACTCAAATTCAATATTTGATATTTTTATCGGTTTTATTACTCCGGGCTCTTCATAACAATAAATTGCTTAGCCTGTCCTTACTGGTTTTCTCAGCAAACTATTTTTAAACTTCTAATTTTTATAAACAGTGGCTCAAACAATAGAGAGTAAGCCATACTTTTATTTGATAAATCGGGCGTCCGTCATAAATAACACATTACCGAGAAGTGCAAACTTTTATTTTTATACACAACAAATGGTTGAGTTTAAAGTAAAAATAAAGAGCAATCAATGAGAAACTTCTAAAATAACATATTCCAGAAGCATTTAAAATAAACATATGTAGATATTTGTCTCAAAAAATTGAGAATACAGAGACTGTTCTAAAATTCTTTAGACGATTCTGATAAAGTGTACAGAAAAAAATTACATTCATATTTTATGTTTTAAATATTTAATTTCATAGCTTTTGCACTTGCGCAACACTGTAGCTTTCTTGTTTTCAGGAACTTCACAATATAGGCATTTTTTTTCAATCGAATTCATCTAAGATTTTTTGTATAAATATTTTAGCTATATTTGTTCGCCACATATATGAGAACGCACCTGCGTTTTAGTGTTCGAGTATTATTCAAAGCTTAGCAAATTTGGGTATCTAAATATCATCCAATTTACTGATTCAAGTTATGACTTCTAAATGAAGAAGAAAGTCATTTAAGAAATGAAGATAATTGTACAGAAGATTTTTTCGGTGAAAAATCCCATTAAACTTATTCTGATATGTACTATCAAATGTAATTGATTTCAATTGATAATGTATTTTGAAAAAATTCCAACATATATTATACCCATGGCACTATTTACAGAGTTTTACAGGCTGAGTTTTATACTAGTACTTAAACTAAAGGTTTGAAATGCCCTCAGAACCCATGCTATGAATGTTTACAAGTTTCCGGGTAAATTTGATACCGATTAAAAGAAAGGATCAATTTTACCCTCTGACATTTTTTAAATTGTTTCTTATAATTTTTGAATTTTACATTATATAGTTTCTTATATATCTTTCTTATATACTGGAAAAATAAATTTGATTTAAAATGCAAAAATTTATCTGTTTTTGCAAGACCATTGTTTGTTGTAACATATAATTTATGAAGAAAATGTATGTTCAAGCACACTTATTTTTTTGATGATAATATTTTTTGAAAATGTCTGAGACATATTTACACAATAAGAAAAATATCTGCAAAATATATAAGCGGATTTTCGTGTCAATATCTTTATTATAAAAATTAATTTGAACGTGAAGAAAATGCAAATCTGTAGACTGTAACTCCCAAGTTAACTGAGAATATGAAAATTTATAGCTTAAGGGTTAATTTTTTCTGGTTTCAGAGTTTTCTCTGACAACATTTTTCAATTAAAATCAAAGTAATGTATATCGATAGCTGTTATCTGGTTATACTTGAAGAAATTATTTAAAGTTTTATTTAATAGCTCTCTTAATTCCAATGATCACAGGCAACTGGAGTTACAGTCTATTATAGTGTAATTAACTTTTTTCAACAAATTCAGATACGTATTCGACTGTAAAACCTACAGAAATATCCAAATAATTATGCTATACTAGTTTAATTTATGAGAACTTTTTGGAATGTTAAATTTTTGAATATTGATTTTTTTGTGAAAATTAATGCTTTAATTACAAAAACTAATTACAAAATATGTTACTGAAAGTATTGTCCATCGCTAGCCACTACTTTTTTTCCATCTTTCTGGTAGCATTTTAATTTCACGTCGGAAAAACGATACGTCTTTTGAGGTTATCAAAGAGTCGACCCAATTTTTGACATCTTTAAAAGAACGGAAGAGCTACTGAGCAAGATCATGTGTCATCGACCGGAACAAGTGGTAGTCAGGAGGGGCAATGACGGGTGAATACATCTGATGTGGTAAGACTTCCCACTTAAGCGTTTCTAAGTAATTTTTACCGGTTTTGCTACTTGTAGCCGAGTATTTTCATGCTGCAAAATGACCTTATGTCTCTGCTCGTATAACGGCCCTTTTTACTTCAATACTCAGTTTTATTGATCCAGTTGTATTCTGTAGCAAATTTCCGTGATGGTTTCATTTGGTTAAGAAGCTCATAATAAACTATGGCGAACTGGTCCCACCAAATGCAAAGAGAAAGCATGGTACAATGGATATTCGGCTTTGCTGAAGATGTTGACTTATTGCCTGGTTTACTTCCCGAGTTTTCATCGCCAAATACTATACAAAGCAAGAATTATTTGCTTTTCTGCCTTTGAAGCAGTTGTTGACACGTGAAAAGACACCTTTCAAAGTCTCTCTGATTCAACTCGTATGACAACATATAACCTTGCTTTTGAATCATTCCTAATGCTTTGAATCGTTTCGAAACTGCTGTGTGATTAACTTCTAATGATTGTGCAATATCAGCTAGCGTTTGCTATCATGTTATGTTTCCAAATGTTCGCCTTCAAACTTCTTCGCTGCGCCATGGCGTTCTTTATTTCCGAGACAAAATCATTATTTTTAATGTGTCTAAACCAATGTATAGAAGCTGTTTCAGATAGAGCAGAGTAGTTGTAAGTCTCAACAAAAATTCTATGCGCTTCAACTGCAGATTTTTCTGAAACAAAATAATGCAGCGAAATTTCGCGCAAATACATTTTTTGGCACAACATTTGACATATTTAACGCAATGGGAAATAAAGTTAATGACCTTATTAGTCTCTGCTAATGCAAATATGCAGGTTTATCTATTAACTGTGAAAGTCGTCGGTTTCATACGTACCAGAACTCTAAGCTGTCACAAAACCCGAATTTTTGTCCGTTTGGTGGCATTAGAAAGACTTAAATTTCGACAAGCTTTTTGCACAAAGTGAAACAAAATCTACTGGATCTATTCTAATTGATCCTATTGTCAACAGGATCAATTAAAATCAGACATAGCAAAAAACGCCCAGAAGTTTTTCATCATGACAATGTTTAACCACATATTGCATTAAACGTGAGAGAGAAACTCTTACAATTTGATTGGTATTGGAAACTCTTACAATTTGATTTACCGCATCCTGCATACTCCTCATATGATTATCATTATTATATTATATGATATGATTACTTTTTCTGTCTTTGAAAAATTTATCTTCGCTATAAGCGCTTTAAATTTATCAGCGAAATTAAAATGCACCTCAAGGATTATTTCTTGTCCAAAACATAATTTAGGAAAGAAGGCATAATGAGGCTTGCTGATAGATGGATGAAAGTAATAGAGCACAATAATTCTTATATAAGAAAATAAATAATATCTTAAATAGTAAATATTGTGTATTCATTTCATATTAGAAATAGGCAAGAACCTTACGGAACGCCCTAATATATTTAAGCATCGTTGTTTATGATTTAATTAATTTAATAATTGTTTTTAGTTAATTATTGTATTTGTTTCTTTTTATTCTTTGTATACTTATTCTTATGTATAAATGAATATTGAACGTAGATGGTGCAATATGCTCCAACCCATAAGCATGTTTGAAATGTGAGGATAATGCTCTTGAGATATTTTTTTATAAACAACCATATCCGATGTTGATGTAAAACTGGTGCAAGCAGGCACCTCGCTCACTCACCGTTAGCGACAAAAAGTTTTATCTCGTGCGCTCGTTGTTAGCTGCATATTCTATTTTCCGAATATATAAAATATTCAAAAAGAATTCAATGTTTTCCTTATTCTCTCTTTAGTTAGCGACATTTTTAAATATATTGTGTTATCTTTTTCACTCTTTAGTTCACGGCAGTTTTAAATATATTACGTGTTATCTTGTTCCCTCTTGTTTGCGGCATTCTTCAATATTATATTCTGTGTTTCTTTGTGCATATGTGATCGCCGTCCATGTTTTGTATATGTATATATATGTGTGTGAGAATAAGTAAGAAAAAGGAAAGAAAAAATTTCCTTGGATAAAATACACACATCCTGCGTTATACAATCGTGTTAAACAGAAAACTTTAAATTTTCATAAAGTTGAAACGATAGCTCTTGCTGGTTTCTTCCAACGTCATATTTTTTTCATGAATCTATGAACCCATCCATCCTTGTCTGATGCGAACGAATCTATTCTAGAATATCAGTGGTTTGTCAATACTTTGTCTCATGCAGTCCAAACACTGAATAAAGCTTTTGTAGTTGGAAAAAGAAGTTTTATAGCTTTGGAAGGGATCCAGAACGCCCGTTTACGGTTGATGATAAGGTAAGAAAAATTTTACTTCCTTCGATACTGATATATACAAAGCATTGGAAAAACCAGCAGACCTTGAAATAAAAGCGGCAAACCTTTAGTGGTCTTGTGATGAAAAAAGAACATGAAGTATTGAACGTGAGATAGCACATAAGTTATATCGTTATTGATTAAAACAAAATTACAAACTGGATTTTTAAAACTATTTAATATTATGTAAAATAGACATTTCTACGTTAAAAAAAATTTAAAACACATTTTATCAAGAAATTGTCAGAGAGTTTTATGGTGCTTTGATTTTGAATTCCTATTTTGTGCTATTATTATGCCAAATTATTAAAATAAGCAGACTTGAAGTTTTTGGCACTGTTATTAGTGTTTTCGCTTTTATAACTTAGATGGATATTTTGTTTAGTTTAATTATATTAACGCTCCTTTTGGGCTATTTTGGGGCAGGCCAAGTACTTTTGGTCATCGGCCAGATATAGAGGAATACACTTGTGCTGTCATCCCATTTCCAAACTTCCACACCACGCTAGTGGTTAATCGTTTAGCTCCGATGGATCGGAACTAAAATAGTGATGCGCACTAGAACCGCTTATATGACGGTCCTTTGGTGGAACCATGTCTCGAACCTGAAATCTTTCGGTTCGGAAGCCAAAAACTTGCCATCAGGCCACCTATTATTTCAATGGAATGTTTTATAACATATATAAATGACTAGGATTTAAATTTTTAAATCAAGGCAATTTATATTTTATAATTAATGTATCCGAAATATTCTAAATATCTGATGTCACAAGTATACATGATTTGAACTTGAATTGTAAAAACGCTAGTTGTTTTAGTATTGTTATTCCAGTATTTAGGATAAAATTTTACTACTTAAAAGTATACCAATGTTGAAAATTAGAAAAAAAATATTTGAAAAAAATTGCAAAAATTCATTAAAATCTCCACTATTAGTAAATTTATATCATTAAAGTAGCAATTTCAATTTTAAAACGTCGAAAGATTCATTTTGGGGCAGCAATGTTTTCAGAACTTCTGAGAAAAGCCAAAATGTAACTTAATTTTCAGTTAATTAAAATTATTGTTGAAGTTTTAATTATATGACAAAATATAAACCCCTTTAAGATGCCAGGTTATGAGTGCGCAAAGAGGAAAAATCAAGATGAATGATCGTGTTTAAGGGATCGTTTACAAATTAACATAGAAAGTAATGATTGAATAAATAAACAATTATTTTGCTATTTATCGGCTTAAAGTATTAAAAAATTATAAAAATAATAACTTAAAGGAAATATTACATGAGTTGATAATGTTTTCCAGCCATGCCAATATAGAATTGCAATCGTCTGATTACACTTTTGTGTACTCCATCCAGTTCTTGTTTGGTGATGTCACGACAACCCTCTAAAATGCGGTGCTACGATTATGCTTTATTTAAGTGATGTGGCAAAAAATCACTGTACTTACACCATCAAACAACAACAAAAAAAAAACTATAACCATATATTTGCATATGCAAATGTTTTTAAGGTTTTTTTTACAAGTTCATTGACTGTGATATTTTTAACTTATATTCTGTCATTTATGATATAAAATTTTAAAGCATTTTTCAGAAAGCATATTCAAAATTTGTATTTAAAATTAAAAATGTGAAGCATATTTTATCTCCTTATGATGCATTCCTGCGTCTCGTCATCTGCACTGAAGTGGTAAACATTAACATTTTAATTTGTGATTAACCCTTCACCAAATTTGTTTTAGTATATCCTTGAGAATTTTCATGATAAAATTCTGAAATTTTGTACATGACCTTATTAGAGGATGAAGCACAGTTTACTAACTAGGAACTTTTGCAAGGAGTTCGTATAAAAGTTTAAATTTTGCATTTTTTTTTTAAAGTTTAATCCTCTGAAACGTTTAATCACTTCATAACAGTATTCACCTTTTTTTTATGCAGATCTGAAATGTACAGTATATGTCTGTGATCAATAAATAATGAGTAAAAGCTGCGAACACGATTTTTGAAATACCCTGCATACAAATATAAAGTAAGTTTAAAGCAAGGCTCACAATCATCAATAACCCTACGTATAGAGGGAAAAGTAAGTAAGAGATTTATTTACTTATTTGAGCAGTAATACAGTATTGTCTCGAAGATACAAAGAATAACAAGTTACAAAGTAACGGTATCACAAGTTTATAAGCTTTAAGCAACTAATAACATGAGGGCAATGAATTTCTTCCTCTAACTGCTGAACTTAGAATTTACAATTTTATAGATTAAACTAGAATTCTAAAGGAGTTTATAGAAAGTTCTAGAAAATAAACAAATGAATATCCGGAAATTTAGCAGGGAACGGAGAACATTTTACTCATCGGGAATTTTTTTGTGCAGGGTCTGTACAAAAATTAAAATTTTTTTTTTAAAGTTTAATTTTGAAAAAGTTTAATCGACTTCATAACATTTTGCACCTTTTTTGAAGCAAATTTGTATTTTATATTATATACCTTTGATCAATATTTAAGGAATAAAAGAAGCGATCAATGTTTTTGAGACACCTGTACAATCTTAGTTTTGATTTATTTATTTGTTGAAGAGCTAAAGCATTTAGTTTCCAAAATATGAAACGCATCCTATTTTTTTCCAGAAAGTGTAGCCTTCAAACAACTCAAATATCATTTCCAAAAAAATTAGAAATATATTACTGCTTTTGAAGAGGAGTTGGAATAAAATTACGTATAGCTCATTTGGAATTCAATACGATATTATTCTCAACTACATTTACCTAAAATCTCATTATTTATAAAAAAAATTTTAGAACTTATGAAATATCCTTTTTTATTCTTAGTCCTTCGTTTCATCTATTTAAATTTTCTGACTGTGTTGCCAAATTCGATAAATAAATAATTGAAAAACTCAGTTTTTCTTTGATTTACAGTCTTGCTATTGCTAATAAAAATAATCTGCTCAAGGAATTTTGTACAAAATTAAAAAAAAAAAAATCTAACTTGATGGAATAAAAACAAGAAATAAATGTGTGATACTGAAGCGATTTAATTTTTTTAGGAAAGAAAAAAAATATGAATATATTTTGGAATTCTCATTCCATTGGCTTACTCCTTTCACACATAAAATGTATAAAACAACAACAAAAATAACTCTTTAAACATTTGCATCGACCAGTTACATCACCTAGATTTTCAACACAGAATTTCGAAAATGGATTTTTGCCTCTCTAAAAAATAAAGCTTATTGGGAAACATGCTGATATTTGGAAGAATTCTTTTATGGGGAACATTTCGCAATATTACGTTGAAAGGTATAAAACGCTTTTAAAAGAAGTTTCGTGCATTTTTTATTGCAAAACTATAAAAACTTTATAACAAAATAGTTATTAAAGTAAAATGCAAAATCGCAGAGGAGATAAAAATGCAGGAGATACTGATGTTATTCACAATTTATGTTTATCGCTCTTACATATTCCATTATTTTGAATTGTATGTATCTTCTTGGTCCTAAGTAAGCAGTAAACACAAAAGTGTGCATTTGGGAATATTTTATAGCATCTAAATTCCTCTTGAAGTTTATTATATAATAATATCAATATCTCAATTCGCTTATTTTTTTATAATTGAGGATCCGAAATTGTTGTATAAAGTGATAAAAAATGTTACATTTTTTAATTCTTGTTTAAAATAAATTGAAAAATTTCTTATAAAATTACAAAGGAATGTGCAAAAATTAGTAAAAACGATTTTCTTTTTCTTTGGCTCGAAGAGAAGTATAAAGCTTTTTTATTTTAAGAAGTTTATCAATATATATATTAAATTTTTTAATGTTTTGAAATAAATATCACATTACCTTGAGCTAAAAAATACGCTGTATTTCAATGTAATATTTAAAATTTGGTTTCAGCACTTGAATCGCATGATTTTTTTTTAATTATAAAGCTCAATATGAAATATTTTTCAATAATCAGCGAGTGTTTTCTATTAGTCATTGAAATGTAAAACAAATGGAAAATTGATTGTACTGAATTTGAAACAATAATAAGTATAAAGTTTTACTTTCGAACTTTGTTTTTTTTCTTGTGATTGGAATTTACTAAAATTTAGAATCTGAAAGAATCACATCTAAAAATATCAAATAGCATTTATGTACAGTGTGTGCAAACTTAAAAATAAATATATTTTCCCACAGAACGATTGTAATGCAATTCAAACTGTTTTATAAAGATTGTTTTTGAAACTTAATTTTTTAGTATACCAACATTCAATATTTTTAATGAAATGAAATTTTCAATGAAATCCTCTATTTTAATAATGATAAAAAATGTCATATGAAAAAATAACACTTCGATGAAATAATAAATATATAATAAATTTTTCAGAAACGTTCATTACCCCACTTAAAGATTAAAAAATTAAATAGTTTTCCTGTAAAAACATAAAATAAACAATTAATCGGGATCATTTTGAATTTTCCAAATTGTTCAGTGATAGAACATAAATAATGTTTAATTCAGAATGTAATAATAATTATTTCCTTCAAGGCTCATGCACCAAATCCCATTTAAAATTTCCTCAAATTACAAGATCTTCTTTACCCACTTAACCTCGGACAATGCAAAATTTCTACTGGAATTTAAATTTAAACAATTGTAGTATTTTTTAGTACCTAAATATTTAAAATATTGTACTTGAGTCATAGTTGAGTTTCACATTTTAATTCGAAGTCACTCATTCACATATATTCATTTTTTATAGTAGCAGAGTTAGTAAAAACATACATATTATTTTAAACAATGAAACAATAATCGAGAATTAACCGGCGAGCAGTTGACCATGAGCAGTGAATGACCCTCATGAAATTTTATATTTTTAATTGCTCTTGTGGTAATTAAATATTATGAATAAATAAAAAAAGTTATTTGGAAGTATCAAAATTCAGATTAAACATTGAATCAAATCATGCCTTTTGAGGCAAGCATTTATCTAAACTATATTCGGAAAATAATAAATAAGCTCAAACATTTCTTCATCTTAATTCAAATAAGCTAACGTAACTTCAATATTTAAAAGTTTTATGCTACATTTATTGATTTTTGAATGTTTAGAAAAATTGTTTAAAATAATGATATTTCCATATTTTACTGAAATTAATCTTTTTTGAAGTGATTGAAAAACATACATATAATACATAAAAATAAAATCACGACATCACGTCATTATTTAAAATCTCTCTTATTTCATTTCAGATTTAATGCGCAAAGATGTTTGATTAGGTGATCCAAAACATTCGCCATTAGTGTCGTAAGAGTTGAAAGGAAAAAAAATAAACAATGTGAAGCAAAACATTTTGTTTGGCTCAGAAAGAATCTAATTCCTTTGCATCTGCTTTATTATCTGGCTCATAGAAACGGAAACAAATTTTAAATAAATAGAAACAAAGAAAAAATACTTCCTTCAAAGTTTCTTTCTGTGCTTTGATTATATATATTTTTTTAAAAATTATATTCGTTATGTTCATCTTAAAAACATTTTAAGTGAATATACACGAGACTTCCTTTTAAGACAAGCTCGTTAAAATCCAGTGCTTGTTTCTGTTTCCGATGTTCGATGTTAAGAGAAGCTAGTATGCTTTAAAAGATTATTTGCTTAATGCATCAACAATGCATAAAAATATTTGAGTCTGGCGCATAATTTGATTTTCGGAATTTATTTTTATTTCTAAGATGCTCTGTTTCTGAAAATATCACTTTGATTTTCATTTATTTGAAAAATAATCGTATTTAAAATATAATAAATAAATTTACTACTCACAATTTAGAATAGAATATTAGTAAGATTTAGTATTAAAACGATTAACATATAAAAATTATTGTAATATTATATTTACTTAATACTAATGAAATTTAATGACTTTTTTAATTAAAAATCAGTAATTCATTACAAATAAAGCTTTTGCATTCAAAATGTTACGTATAGAACACATTATTGATAATTATAGAAATTAAAAAGCATTTAAAGGAAAAGAAAAGCATTTAAAAACATATGTATCATTGTCAAAAGTTTTTTGACTAAAGATTCGATTGAATATTCGAAATAAAATGCTATATAAATTGTGTTTTTTTTATTTATTTGAAAACAATAATTAAGGGAAAAAGTGTAAAATTATTTTATTTTTTAAATTATTCTAAGCAAAATAACTTTTTTGAAAGTTATATTTTCCCCTCTAAAAAAACAGGATCAATACAAGGCAAAAGTTCAAAATCAGATATGGCAGTTATTTTGAATTTATACAACTTAC
Source organism: Argiope trifasciata (assembly GCA_026543055.1). Classification (NCBI taxonomy): domain Eukaryota; kingdom Metazoa; phylum Arthropoda; class Arachnida; order Araneae; family Araneidae; genus Argiope; species Argiope trifasciata. The sequence goes on along the minus strand of JAPMOQ010025070.1, from coordinate 3,174,090 downwards.
AACTTATTATTTTAAATATTGATCGTAAGTTAAAGAAAGTATATTTAAAACATCTTTAAAAATAATAATGTTTTAGGAACGAAAAGATAATATAGGAATGCTAATTTAAATATTTTTTTTAACGCCAGAAGTTTTAATTCGCTTTTGAATGCTTCTAGTAAAAGAAAAAATTAAGACAGAAATTTTTGTTTTTATAATTATAATCTGAATTCATCGGAATTGAATTATTTCATAAGCAAATTAATCTGTTTTTCAGATCAATAAAAAGTCGCTAGAGTGTTTAGGGATAATTTTAGATTTTTTTTTAACTTATAATATGAATTTCTTAAAATATTCTATCTGATAGAATATTTTTTTGCTAAATAAAGAAGTCATTTTGCTTATTAGTGTATTTTGTATGGCTCGTGTAATATAATTGGGTCAACAAGTCAAAGAAATATATTGAGACATTCCTGGAAAGCCTTAAAAAATTGGCATGAGAGAATAATAATTTTTACTTATCATTCTCTAATAATAAGTAAATAATTACTTATTATTCTAGAATAATAATTTGTACTTATTATTTACGCGTATACGTAAAATGATTATAGTTAGCATGATGATTCCCTATAATTAAATATCCCTTCAGCACAAATAAGATGTTACCAAATACAATTGGATTGATTTAAAAATTCTGATACATTCTTGCCATTTGTTCAAGAAAACAAATTCACCGGAGATATTTATAATAATGATTTCTTCTCCTCGAGTGGTGCATTGATAAATTGATGATTGATCATTTTAGTTAAGTTGCTTTACTTACAATAAGATCATTTCTTACTGTTACACTTTACAAATTATTCCATTATCACTCCATTTTCAAACTCTGATTCATGCTTTACAGGAGGAAAGTCAAACATGGTGTTAAAGATAATGAGCAAATTAGAACATGCGATTATGTTACCGTTACTAAATGACTTTGACGTATAATACTGCTTTTTCAGAAATTACAATAATATAATATTTCTAGTATAATTATACTAGTATTACGTATAATTATACTATCAGTATTATAATAATACTATAATAATGCCAGTATAATTACAAGCTTATACGTATAATTTGGTTTTGACGTATAATACTGCTTTTTCAGTACAATATTTTGTGCTCCATTAGTACAAAATATTGCACGATACTTGTCCGGAATGCCAGTCAACATTGTATAGATATCACACCAATTTGTAACAGATTAGGATCTTTATTGGAGCGCTGATTAAATATTTACTGAAGACATCAGTCAGTTCTTTGGTCAACAAAGTAATTGTCGCCCAAAACAGAATTTCATTAGACGTGCTGAATAGGTTTCTATACTGCAACATTTTCATTTTGCTTTGATATATCTCAAGCCTAGTATTCCAACAGCTAGCATCCTTCCTATGCTTAAATTTTGTTTGCAGTTTTTCGAATATTTAACTTGAAGTTCACGGATTTTTTTAAAAAAAATATTCTTTCAATATTGAAATTGCGATGGCGAAAATCTCCAAACGTATCAATAAATAAATCTCTTCTGAAATCCAAGATTTTGAGTTAAACATTTATTGCAGTTTTTATAAATTATCTGAAAGACCAAGTTTCCCTAGGCAGGTTTCTTTTCTTTTCTTTCCAAAACCCTGTTGTTTTCTGAAAGAATATTTAGATGCGAATCACATACTTATTACATATAAATGTTTTTCAATCTTGCATGCATGAAAACTGTCATTTAAATAAAAAAAAATCCTGAAATCACTTAGTTTAACGTTGTTCAAAACAATCTGCTATATTAAAATATTAATTGTACAGTTTATTTACCGTTATTTCTATTTTTGAACTTACACTCAGTTTTAACATGGTGGAATTGGGGCCGAGATAACGCTATATGTTACTGTCAGCATGAGAGCCAGATCGAAAAACGCTCTAATAGTTATAAAACTGTGTAAAATCGCTTCATGTTTCGGAAAAATACCTTTATAGATAAACCTAGAAAGAAAAATTAATCTAAATATAACATTTGATCTGAATCATTTCCGAGACAAGTGAAATAAGTTTAAATATTTACAAAAACTTCTCGTTTAAAGTTAAGTTCTGCATTATCTTTCCAAAATCTAGAAATCCTTTGTGGCCTTTGACTACGATCTTAAAGTAGAGTTTTCTATCAATGAATCGACTGCAGTATTTTCTTTGTGATCTATTCAGTTATTACCAGTTAGTCATATCAGTTATGACCATAAGTAAATGGAATTCGTGTAGTTAATGGCTGTCAAACCGAATCTTTGAAACTAACATTATTCTGCCAGAACATTTTGCTTGTCTTTGAAACTCAGTCTAGGCATATAATATATACCCTTTGGTAATTTTCTGTTTTTTTGGTTAATTGATTTTTTGTAGGTTAATATTAGGAAGGCAAGCTATACATACTACAAATCCGGCAAACAATAACTGTCGCATAGTGATTTTTTCCATCTTCATCAGTTTATTTAATTCTAAAGTGAAATGTCCTTTTCACGATAGGAAATGATAAAGTACTATTTTAAATATAGAATAGCTTGTAACCTTTCATTAATCCTATAGATATCCTCACCTGTTGGATTACAAACTTGAATGAGAAACAGCCTTGAAGGACGTATTAACTAGTCATCAGTATCCAGTTAAACTCGTGGTACCAGACTTTAGTGATAACAACTGACTACATAATCCAGATAATTGACACATTCTGAGACTTAATTAATCTAAAACAGGAATTCTCAAACCTCGTATAGCGAACCTACATTTGGGTGCGCCTAGGCAAGAAAATATATGTACTTACTCTCTTTACAAATAATTATTTAAATAAAAAGTATAATATACCAATCTTTTAAAATGCAGGGAAAGTATAAAATAATTATTCCTAGTCTCTATAGATTTATAATATCGCATATATTAATTTGAAAATTTGTAGCCAATTATTAAAACTAACAATGGAAAAATTCGATAATAGAATTTTTTTGGAATTTCAAATGGAATTTCTTTAATTCAAAATCAAAAACCGATTTAAAATTTCACACCAATAAAATCTTACAAACTCTCAATAACGAATTACCAGAAAATTCTATTCTATAAATTTGAATAGGACTATAAGAAATTATTTAACACTTTATAGACCAAACTAGGTACATAACATATATTTTTTATGTAAATAATTATGTAGTTTTCTTTTGACTCTTATGTGCTAAATTTGCAATCAATTATAAAAATAATTTGTGAATGAGCTGCACATGATAACATTTTTACAGAACAAATGATAAATCAAGATAAACATGCCTCGGAATAAATCAATATTAAAGCTGTAAGTTTATAAGCTCATCGAGAAATTAACTCGAAATCGAATCAAAAATTATTACCAAAATATAAACGAGAAGAGAAGAAAGCGATTTAATGAAAAAATGTGTTATTAAAATCTTCATCAAGCCATACATTGTAAATCTCATTTTGTCATTTTGTATTTAATAATAAAATAACATTCAAAACTTTACAATCAGAAACTAAAATAATTATTACAATGAATAATTTTAAATTACTTTAATAATAAAATAGTTCTTTCTTTACTCTGAAAAGATTGATGAACCAAGAATAAAGCGTATTGCTATAAATTCAATTTTTAAAAAGTGGTTCGCAATGCTTTAAATTTACGAAAACCCGATTTAATAGGGAGGAAAAAAATCTTTTTCCCCATCGCTCTATGAATTGCCTTATTTGGCCTGGATACTGCAAACATGCAATAATAGGTTTATCTATTAGCCATCTATTTTACTCGATGTAAGGAAAATAGGCCGTCAATTGTCGCAAAACCGAGACTACAAGCTCAAAAAGGTATTTTGTCTCACTGTTGTGATTGGAAATGCGTAATTTTTTACGAGAACCTTTTACAAAGTGAAACAATAAATACTACGAAATGCTGTCATCAACTGGGACAATTTAAAGCTTTCGTTGCAAAAAAATTGTCGGAATTATTGAACTACATTGTTTTTCATCATGACAACGTGAGACCACATGTTGCATTAATCTTAAGAAGTAAGATCCTACAGTTTGATTGGGATGTTTTACCGCATTCTGTATATTCTCCAAATCTCGTTCTATCAGATTATTATTTTTTTCTGTACTTAAAAAATTATCTTCGCGATAAGCGCTTTAAATCCAAATATGAAATGAAAGAGCATTTCGAGGATTATTTCTTGTCCAAAACACAACGATTTCAAAAATAAGGTATAATGAGGCTTCCTGAGCGATGGAAGATGGTAATAGAGTAAAGGATTTCTTATATAACAAAATAAATGATATCTTGAATAGTAAATAATGTGTATTCATTTCATATTAGAAATAGGAAAGAAACTTATGTGATACCCTAATGTATAAAAAGGTAATCGAAATAATACTCCAAAATGCATTAGGAAATCGTAATAATATTCATTTTTTATTATGCCAAACTTCAATTTATTTATAATAATAAACCGTATCTAAATCTAAATAAATCCTAAAGTAGGGAAATAAAACCCAAAATGAGTTTTTAGTTTCTAATATTCCTCTTCAAGAAGAGGTTTGAATACCAACATATGACTATAAACAACGGAATGTTTCGAGAAATTCCAATAACTTGCGGAACAGGTTTAAGCAAATTGACTTTACGAATATAAATTTCGTTTGAAACAAAATGCATTAGAATCTTGTATACAGAGATCATATACCTAAAATAATAATATTCGATATAAATAACTTACTTTAATATTCTACTCAGTAAATGAAACATCAAATACATTATCCCGGTTTTATGTATCTTACGGTTCTCATTGAATTGCATAAAATATTTTAAAGATGCCTTCAGCTATTATTAATAATAACATACATACTTATAACTATACAGGTTGTTTGCAGAATATAGGATAGAAGGTTTGAAAATTCATTAATGGCATATTATACAACGAATTTTAATATTTTAAACATTCATATTCTTCCTATTGCATACAATAAAGATGGAATCACAGATATGAAGAGGAGAAATTTCTGTTATGGTGGACGGTCTTTACCACCTTTATGGAACATTTCAGAAACAGTGCTAATCCTAGTAGCTCACAGATACTGTACGATATTGTGCGCTATTGATCAATATTCGAAAAATTATATAATACTGTGGACTATTGATTAATATCATATAATGTCGAGGATTATTGTACAATAGGTTGTGCTACCTTGGGATTGCCTTACCTCTTACCAATTACGGGGCAATTATAAAAAACACTCTCTAAGTAACTCATTAAACTTTCAGAATCATATAGAACAGTAAAAATATTAAACTAAAACGAAGTAAAATATTCTGAAACAAAACAATGTTTCGACGCTCTAAATTTTTTAAGGGATAGCGTTTTAATTATTAAATGAGTCATTGAATTACAAAAAAGGTAAAAGTAATCAATAATAAAGCCATTGAAGGAATAATTAGTTTATCAAGGAATAGTCACATTCCATAGTGATCAATAGCGTATGGCGAATGCTGTATCCAGTAATATTTTAAAATAACCCTTAAATAGGTAAAAGGGATTAACGGAAAGCATCAAAATAACTCCACTCCACTAAATCACAGTTTTTCAGTGATAGTTATTTATATGTAATGCGACTTGATATTCGATTAAAGAGGATGGCACAAAATTGTATGTACCAAGTTCATGATTTGATCATTTGACGTCCCAATAAAGATGCGGTCAGGACATCTGTTTTTAGGGAAGAAATGTATTTTATATTTAAATCAAAATGAATCGACATTTAAAAATATATACATATTTAATGTTTTATAATTTATTGCCGGACTGTTAGAAATAAGTTAAATCCATTCGCTATAAATGTAAACGAAAATAGGCAGAAGTTTGATTTATCAACCAAAACTATAGTATCAACATAACTTTATAGAAAAGGTTTCACATATATTCAATAAATATTGTGACAATTCCGTATTCATTAGCAGCTTCTCAAAAGATTGACCTTCCAGTTTACTCAAAAAATTTCAAGATTAAAATCATCTACATGTGCTCTTAAATTATTTGTATTAAAGCCATCAACGCTCATTCAAGGATATATAACAGGTCGTGAGATACTTAGGAACCATTCCGAATTTCCCCTCTTTGTTAAGCACGATTTATTGAACACCCGTGGAGCATTATTTCTTTGTTAGAGACTCTTTTACAAAAACAGGGAGTTTTTCTGGTAACTTTCATTATATGTCTGAGCAAGCATTTGTTTAGAAACTTAGAATGAATGGCTCAAAGGATATGGATATGTTCAGAAGGTTCCTTATTTTATGTATATCAACTCCATAAGAGCATGGTCATTGTGTTGTTCAGGGTTATTTTATTTGAATAAAAATGCTTTGAGTTCCACTATTCTAAGATATCAGAACTCGAATGATCTTTGTGATGAATTAATATAATACAGCTAATATCAAGTTGCATTTACTAATAAATAATAGTGCGAATCTTTGGTAATTGTAAGAGTATGCGTTTGACTAATAAACAACAACTTTAATATTTTTTAATATCTTGTGTGATTTATATTTAGAACGTAAGGTAATATGTATACATATTCCTTTGCCAATTAGTGATTAATATTCCCCATAAATGGCAGTTAGAAAGCTTGTGTTTGAGTAAGAAAAAAGAAAACATTGTTTTGACAGACCCAATTTACTGCTGTATAAGAAAATCGGCATTCTTTTTCGATTTCCATATGTTAAAAGTATATATCGATATGAATATGTTCTATCATTTAATAATTCCAAACAATTTAACTGACTCACTGTTTTTTCTTAATTCTGAAGTTGCATATATTATTTAAATCCTAAAAGTAAAAAAGTAGAGACTTTCACATAAATTTAATTTTACCTTAACTTTTAATCGCTTTTAAAATGATATTAATGTATAAAAATTAAATTGAGAAACATATTTAGATTTTAGAAGATACCATTAGGATTTATTAAATAATAGTAAATGTTATAAAAAACTAATTAATACTACGATATGGAGTGTTTTATTTTATAATTTGATGAATTAACTAAATGTAAAAAGCAGAACATTTAATATCTTCCTTTTTTATTTCGTGTATGCTTTAAAAATTCTTTCTAATCTAAATTTAATTGTTTAGAGGTGAATACTTTTTTATGTGAAGAAAACTGGAATTTTTTATCGTGATATAATTGTATAAATAATATATTCTAATAGAATTTTCCTGCGGTAAAATCAGTTACACAAAGGAACTTGATTTGTTTGATTTAACTTTAATTTCGAGTTTTACTGCCAACTACGTAACTCATGAAAGAGTGTTTAATGATTAAAATTTTATACTTCATTAAATATTTTAAAAGTTAATATACGATTAAATTTACTCTCATTTTCATTCCTTGTTAAATTTTTGTTATAACATGAATCGCAAGTTATTTAATGAGTTTTTCTTTCGTTATAGATATAAATAAAGCTGCCTTCAATCGATAAGGAATTAAAAATCGAGTTAATTAATAGTTTAAGAGATGCATATATGCTGTGATTCATTTTCATCTAGTTGAAACATTATTTCCTTGGTTCCCTCCGAAATTATTAAGTTCTCGCAAAAAATACCTTTTAAATTTCACGAAAATTTTGTTTTCAAAATTATTTTGACAAATTTTGTCTTCACAAAAAGATCTAGTGAAGTTTATAAATGGTATGTCTTTCATATATCAATAGAATATTTGAATTTAAGATTATATGCAACTCAGTCAAATCTTAATAATTTGAAATACTCGGAATGCACTAAGACTTTTTATATAGAAGAATCCAATATGAATCTTCCCGAAGCAGAATAAGCAAATAACGGTACAGTACAAGACAAAATAATGGGATGCTAACTCTTCGAATTTATGCAAAAACTTCGATTCGCAAGATATTTTAATGTTTTTTAACTATAGAAACCAATGCAATTGCATTCCATCAAAAAGAAATTAAATGTCGTTTTGATCAATTATGTAAGAAATCCATGCACACTGTAACTTATTTTCATTTCATTGAAAAGTTACTTTTTTCTGTCCTCTCCAAAATTATTAAATACACAAGTAAAATTACGTTTTCAAATTTTGTGAAAGTTTCTGAAAGTTGTTTTGACTTCAGAATCATTTTGTCTTTATTAAATTAAAGGAAAACTCTTCAAATATATCTAATGTGTTTTATAAAAGTTGTTTCTTCCATAACTAAATCAAATCATTGATTTTATGATAATATGCAACATATTCATAATGGAATAACTTAAGATACTCGAAATGAGATATTTCTTACTGAGAAATACAGTGCGCATTATACAAAAAATAGAGGGGGTACAAATAGCATTATAATACAAGACAAAACAAGGAGCTGTTAAACAACATGTACAATTATATTATTTCCATAAGTGAGAGGGGATAGTTTCTTATAAGTAATCTGATTTTCAAGCCTCTATATCGTCCAAAACAGTAGAGTAGTCATATACCTTCAAATCGTTGAAACAATGATCATTATTCAAAAAAAAATTACATTTTTTTTCTGAATTATCAAAAAAGCTTAAAAATACAAAATTAAAAGGATGAAGCAGTAATCATTCCCATGCTCCTAAAGCATGAAATTTCCTCACAAACCCTTCTCATCCAAGCATTTTACAATCTTAGAATTAAATTGGATAACAAATATTGAAGAAATATTCGCGCACTTAAACAATATTTATATGTTTTGAGAACACCCACAAATTCTATTTGTTCTATATATTCTATAAAATCTATTTGAATCAAAACCCATTTGATCTATCTAATTTTTTAAAATTTCATCTCAAACCATTTTTAGTTTTATTTAAAAACCTTTTCATTCTCGATCTCTTATAACACGTGAATCTCATCCAGTGATTTGCCATTTATTTCACTTCTATTTTAGAATTTTAACCATAAATTAGATAGGAAAATCGTCAAAAATATCCACATTTAGACAACAATAGTCTACATTTTATTGCATAGCATTAAACTGATAATTTAAAATTTTCATAGAAGAAACGACTATTCATACTGGACGTTTTAAAACGCGTTTTCTCTCCATCAGTCTATCAACCCATCCATCCCTGTCTGATACGAACGAATCTATTCCAGGATGTCAGTGGTTTGTCAAAACCTTCTCTCTTGTAGTCAGAACACTAAATAAAGCTTTTATAACAGGAAAGGAAGTTTTATAGCTATGGAAATGTTTCTAGAGCTCACGTTTATGGCTGAAGATAAGAGAAGAAAAATTTTACTTACCTCAACATTGAAAGAACAAAATATTAGAAATCCAGCAGGCCCAGAAATAAAGGTGACAGGGTTTCTTTAGTGGTCCTGTGATAAAAACCAAACATATAAAAACTTAATAGATGTAGTGCAGTTATAAAATATATGGTCACTTATCCAGCAAATTGAAATTATTTTCTTGTTGAATTTCGGGAAAATATTAATAAATACGTTAAGTTATATTATTACTGATTAAAGCAAAAATACAAAACTACAAAATTTTTAAACTATTCCTCATTTTATATTTATAACTTTTCAGCTTTCAAAAAAAAAAAAAAAACGCATTTTATTAACGTAGGTTATCAGATTTAAATAATAAAAAATATACATGTATGTTTCAAATATATTATATTTTATATTGATTTTTTAAACTTATATTAAGAACTCATTATTAAAAAACAAAATCCCGGATTCATTTCTTTTTCTGAAAATGATTATAATGTGGCTAATTCACATTATAGAACTCTAAAAGTATTTATATGACATATTTTAAAAACTAACATAGCAGAAGAGGATTCAAAAATTGTACAAAATTGAATCGATAAAAATAAAAGTTTTTAAAAATGAATGGAAAGATGTAAATATGTTAAAACATACTCTTTGTTCCAGATCTGTAAATATTAATCAATAAAATAACTATATAAATGAGAGCTTGGTAGAATGCAATTTGAAAGTTATAACTGATATAAGAAAAATTCATAATTAATGGAATCTTAATGTATCACCTATCCTTCAATTTTAATCATCTTTAATATCTAACATTCATAAAATTTCTTGCTTCAATTTGTAAAGAAAAAAATTTGAAGATATTTTTTCTCCATGAAATGATCATTATATTCTTCTATTTAGAGTTGTTTGAATTGATTGAAATAAATGGATAGCAAAGCTGTAAGATCTACCTTTAAATATGTCACCTATCATAAATTACTATTACCGGCAACTGAACTATGAAAACAAAATATATGTATATAAATTAACGTTAGCAAATTTAAAAAATATTTATAGATACAAAAATTTAACAATTAGTTATCGGGATGTTGTGTTATCACTGAACATATCATAAACTCTTTTCTTAGTCATTTTTTTTAAATTCTGAAATTGTTGGGACGTTAATAATTCCGATGAAGATAAAAATATTGAAAGAAAATATAAATCATCAAACGCTGAAATAAGTCAACAATTTAGTAATTTGATAACTGGCCTACAGGATCATTTAAAAAAAACTTGAGAAAACTAAAGTGATTGCCCAAAAATAGTTATAGCTGAGGATAAATCAATAAATTTAGGTGTAAGTTTGAAATGAAATATAAATATTTTTCAGGTATCTTTTCCAAATTGCATAATAACCCTCTGATAAGTTTAATACTTAGTTCATAAAATTCAGCATAATAAATACCTCATTAAATTTAATTAAGGTATCCGACTACGTTAAAAACACTGGTTATCGGCCACATTGGTGAATATTTTTTTATTGTTATTTCTTCTTCTTTAGACTTTCTTATTTCCAAAACAATTTATTTTTTTAGGAAAATGGCATATTATTCTGCTAAAATTTGTCTTTAAATACAATTTTCTCAAAACTTTTATTTTTATAAAAATGCTCTACATTTAACAAGATATCTCAGAAACTAATAGAGGTGTTTTAAATAATAGGGTGATTGAAATGAACCAGAAGTTTTATTGTTGGTCCAATACTTTTTCATTTATAGACATTTTTAGAAAAATTAATGTGTGAATTTATGGAAAAATTGCATATATGTAAATATTTTTACCCTTAATTTCTTTGCATCTCAAATTTTTCTGAGATTTCGGTTCATTTCATTCATTATTTTTTTTCGTACACTATAACTTCTGTACGAA
>JAPMOQ010025070.1:3137660-3154533 GCA_026543055.1 Argiope trifasciata | reverse complement strand
ATAGATTCGATTTCTATGTGTACTCCTCTTAGAAATTAAGAATAATTGTCACAATACCAATGACACTTCTCTAATCACTTTTTTTTTCTGAATTTTCGTCAGCCTTTAAAAGCATAAATTAAGATAAAAATTTTTTGCAGGTTATCTATGAAGTGGGGTGATTTTGCACTGTTTTGAAAATTAAAAAATAAGTAAAGCACACACACACATATATATTAGGTTTTAATAATATATATCAATAGTTTATCTTTTAAAAACGCGTTATCAGAGAGAGCGGAAGACTGTTGCCCTTCCAAAATTTATAATGATGCAATTAAGCAAAAGAAATAGATGACAAATATTTAAAGAATCTATAATCTGAGACCTCAACTTTTTTATTGCAAAAAACAGCGGTTCAGCGTTTTCATGCTTTCCCAAAATCGGGCAAGGAGTAAGATTGATTTTAAATACGCCGCTCTCAAATTTAATGTTGCTAAGTTGCATCAAAATGCATCTTCTTGGAAGATGGATTTATCATAAGGTCGCCTTCATTTTTGAAGTTCCAAAAGGAAATGCGATAATCCAATTTCTTTTCATTCGCTGTTTTGCACTTATAAAACTTTATGACTAATACTTAAACATAAGAATTTGAACTAAATAATGAAATAATAGTTTTTGTATTTAGCAAATAGTTTTTAACTTTCTGTTTTAAAAAAAAAATTTTTTAAATAACTATCATTTAAAAACTATGTTCCAATTTTTTGATTCCATGGTAATTCTTTTATGTAACGTCTTCTCTTATATTATAAAGTTATATTAGTATTTGATAAAAAATAAATATAGTGAGTATATACGCAATTAAAACTGCAATATAAAATTCTTGTACAGAAATAAAAAAAAAACTAGAAAATGTCAGGAAAAATATATTGAGGAAAAAATACGACGCATATAACTTTAAACATGTTCAATTATTTTCCCATTTTAATGGCAAACAAATTTAATCAATATTTCTAAAAATATCTTTTAATCAATTTAGGCTTAATAGTACAGAATATGTCCTTTCATTGAATTTAAATCTTCTAAAGAAGAATGCTAGTGAAACTCTCCGAACAACACACTGTCAGTAAATAAATGCGAATAAATTCTAAATAATTGCTACTGATTACATTATATTCAAGAGAGTTGCGAGTAAGTATATATGCAGATAAATAAATTTAATTATACATTATTTATAATAAGATTTCCTTTCATTATACAAAATGGGAAATCTTCTTTGCCCTGATTTGCAATAAAGTAATTAACTTTACCAAAATAATTAAGAGTTAAATTCATTGCACCTTTTCAAGTTGCCAAACAATTTTACATTGATTTAATTTAAAAGTTTTGATTTAAATACAATTAGATGATCTAATTTAGATATATTCGTGAATTTCATTCGCCTTATAAATAATTTCAATTTAATTAAACTTTTCTTTCTCTTTTAAATAATTACCATACAAATTACAGTCAATAATTACAAAATAATTCTTTTGAATAATGAATGGATAATTATTAAACAAAGTAGGGCACAAGAATTTGAATATTTTTTTTTTAAAAAGGTATTATTTATATAAATTGTAAGTTTTATTTATACATAATCATATGCACCTTTCATTATATTTAATCACGTTATTATACACTGGAATTGTTTTAAATGAATTTATTTTACCTGTTATTAAATGAAACTCTTTAAAATTTTACTTATACTCTATTTGTTACGTTTATTTAGTCAGAAGCTCTTTTATTTAAACCAAAACATATATATTTTTTATTAAATTCAATTGTAAATTACTTTTTGGAATACTTTTTATCAAATATAAGATAATAGCGTTTCATATACAAAAATTTAAAATCATTTTAAATTTTTAAAAAATGACGGCACGCCCCACACACAAGAAATAATTTTTGAAATTCAAAATTTTCTAATGTTTTTTTTTTCTTCTTCTGTACAATAAGCGTTTTGTAATGATTAAAGGAAATCCCTATTATTTTGTATGTCTAAAAATAATAATGTGTTTTCATATTTAAATATGTGTGTACCTCCTTATTATCTTAATTAAATTAAAATAATTTTGTATTCCCATCAAATTTATATATATTTTTATTTTTCTGGTGTTTTCTATCAACAACTTTCGAATCATACAAACTGATATAGATTATGTAAAGTATTCCAAGTATCCAATCTTTTAGAGTATCAGTATTAACTTTATGGCTTTAGAAAAGTATCCGTAGTTAGAGCTCTTAGAGAAAGAAAAAAAAATCCATTGGATAAGCCGACTTGTAAATATTATGGATTTCATATTATGCGAAAAAAAATTCACTGGAATAAGTAGGTACTTACAATTTTTTTGTTATTCCGGTAAACTTTATCTTAGATGATTTAATTGAAATATTATATGAGATCTGTTATAAAGGTAGATTAAATTTAAAAAAAAATCAAATTTATATTTAGTAACAAAAGAATTTTATGCCTATATTGTCTATAACTTTCCCACATTCTGTCATGCATAGTGTAAAACATGGGTAATTCAGATTCCTATTTATTCGTACTTCTACTGGAATGAGAATTTTTGAAAAATTCTGTAAAACTTTATAATTTTTTCTATTAAGGTAAGAATGATTTTTTATAATAATTATTTTTCTTTACTGTTAATAAACCTTATAACTGTTTACATTTTATTCTCCAGGTAGTACAATTGCAAGATATTGTATAATAAGGCTCGATATTAGGATATTCAATAATGTACAATATTGTGAATAATTAATATTATACAATTTTATAAAGTACAGAGGCTCTATAGGGGGTGCAAAGACTTAAAAATTGATGCTTTCACTTTCGTTTCGTTTTCAATACTTATCAATTTTTTATCATTTTTAAAGGCTTTGAAACTAACCGATCAAATGAAAAATCAGTAAATTTATTCTTTTTAAGGAATAAGCTTGCGGATTGTTATAAAATCTATAATAAATAGAATTTTTAAATAATTTTTCCAAAAATACACAATTGGTTATGATTATGATATTAATTTTGTCTTTTTAATTAGTGAGTAGCAAATTGCGTAATGAATTTAGTAAGCACATTTACTTGACACCACAATTAAAAGAGGACGATAACTCTATATGTTATTTAATATCTAAAATATTTGCCATATTAGATATTATGTCATGTAGATATAATCAGCGTCACTATGGAATTGCAGGTCAAGATTTCCAGTCAAATATGAAACAAGAAAGGTTGAGCTGATTTGACTTATTGCATAGTCATAAATTGATTCCACGAAAAATCAAATTGATGAAAGCAGATTTTAAGTAAAAGAAAAATACAACGCAATCAAAAGGAAATGAAATAAATAAGAAATTCTACTTTTACTACAAAAGTTACAGAATATCCATTTTATTAATCTTTTTTTTTCTAGAAACATCTCTTTTCTTTTCCAATATCGCACAAATTCATTTAATCGGCGTAACAGTCGTAATTATCTATTTAAAAGCTTTGTGTGGTAAAAATTTGCATTAAAAACAAAATCGTCTATTAAAAAGTCTTGGGAAAATTTACATTCCATTTAAAAAAAACTGTAAATGTCTAATTAAGCATAAAAATATAGTTTTTAGAAAAAGTTAATTTTGAAAAATCATAATTTTTGGCGTATATTGTTAAATTTCATAGTTATAACGAAAATGAAAATAATAGTTCTTATTGATATATTTAAATAAAGTAAAGCTCTACTAATTATACTCCTTATAATTAAAGGTCCTCTATTTTTTCGTGTTCATATTCGCTTTGTCAGCATCTTTTTCCAATTAGTATATACTCTGATTTATCAATTTAATAAATATTGTCTACGTGTGTTAATAGAGCTTAGTTCATTTTCTTCGAGATCAACGAAGCGAAATAAATTTGATCTGATTGGACAATTATTTTTGATATGAGCTTAAAATGCCCTAATTAATTGTTTTCTTCGATCCTGTGTCTTAATGTCATCAAAAGAAAAAAATATTAATCAAGAAGTTGTTTGAGATTACAGTGTGTTATAGGTAATTCCATTTTATCATAAATTAGATATGATCTCTATAACAAATCTTAATGAAGGGCTGTTAAAAAAAGTTGTGTTATATCAAAAACTCTGATTGGCTCTTAATGATTAATTAAAAAAAATTAATTAATTATATTAGTGTGCATATTACTCCCAATGAAAAAAACCAAGGTTTAGTATTTTCCTTCTCAAATATGAAAAAAATGCAAAGAAAAAAATATTTTTATCATTTTATTTGTCAATAAAATATTTATGTAAAATATATTTGCTTACAGAAAAAAGGATGAATATGTTAATAGTCTCGGTTTAATTTCATTACAAAATAGTAAGTTTTTTCAAACGAAATATATTAGTTCACTTTTTCAGTGTTTTATAATAAAAAAGATAGTCTGTTATAAGATTTCCTAAGACCATTTTATCTTTATTTCAATGTTAAAATAATTTTTTGAGAAAATTGTAAAATTAGTTTGCATTTTCATCATCTCATTTTATGGCAGCGACAGCTCAGTAGTAAGGTCTCGGCTCGTGAGCCGCATAGTTTCAGGTTCGAGACCTGATTCCACCGAGGTTAATCTCAAAATAGCCCTGGTGTTGCTTTACGACGGTATGTTAATATAATTAAACTAAACTAAAATCTTTTCATAAGTAGTTAACAATAAATTTTCAAATATTTTCCTATCATTATTTACCTCATCTTTTAAAACTTCTAATAAACAAACAGAAGATATAAATTTATGTTTTGAATGATTTTCAGAATATAAGTTTCTAATATATCATGCATTTAAATTTAATTATTCACCAGTGATAGGGAGTTATTTTAAAATACATTGCGATTCAAAACAAAAATTCCACTTACTAAAATTTTAAATAATTTTTGATACATTAAAAAACTAAAATTTGGATAATAAATTTAAAGATTCATGAAAAATCATTCAATACTTTTCGTATACGTAGGTGCGAAAGCTAATGGTCTCCAAAAATTCCAGGACTTTCAAAAAGTATCTTGTGGGTCTCTTATGCAAAAGCCAGAAATTAAAGATCATAATAGTCAGTCATAATAAATGTTTACTCGAAATAGTTATGAGGTAATGATGTTTTTTGTTGTTATTAAATAAATATAAAAAGTACATGTATTATAAAAATTATAGATAAATAGTGTTACTTTTCTAGTCAATCGATGGGATGATTCAAGCGTTTGTTATACCAATGTGCAGATATTGATTCTATTTTTAAAATTACACTGTCATACATACATTTATGTCAGAAGAACCTAAACAATTCTTTGAAGCTCTTCGTTTGTTTTGAAAATTTGCCTTTCTAGTTAGTAATGCAAATCATGGAGCCATGAAAAATCTCTCGGCTCTAAATCTCTTTCTGAATGAAAGATGACAAGGACACCTGCTTTAGCTGTAATAAAACTTTTTCAATGATTTCATCAAATTGTTCGAAAGAAAAGAAGGATAACCTGCAAAGATACCAGGTTATGAGCTTGCCTATTTATCTACTCTTTAAGGAGGTTAATTTTTAGAAAAATTCCATAGTTAATAAGAAGCTATAAAGGATCTCCAGTGGTGTGAATTGATATTCTCATTTCCCATTTTGGTCGAAAGAATTCTTCGAAATGTATTGAAACCTGGTGCACCAGTATGAAAAATGACATAAACGATTATGTTTGTATATAAATTTTAATATTAAATTCATTTTGTTCTTGACTCTTTATTTTATGGACCATTGGCACTTGAAAAGAAATATCTTTCATATAAATATTGTTTTCATGGCATCATCAATTTGTATCATATACACATTCTGAATTATTTAATATTATTCTGGGGTTTAACTAAGTGATATATTTTTCATTATCTTAACATGGCATTAGAAATAAATTTTTATAAAATTCAAACTTTGAATTTCCAATAATTTCTACAGAACTAAGGAACAAAAATAGTGGTTTAAAGCCACAATTATGGCATATAACTTCCATATCAATTATTTAGCTTTATCTTTGTTTTAAGCTTTATGTTTGTTTTGTAAGGATCACCGAGCTCGCTGATAATGGGCCTATGGTGTGAAAACACTGACAGCAGACATCAGTAGAAAAAAAACGACAAAATTTATTAAACGCAAAGACACAAACAATGAATACAATGCCAACTACATACAACTTTAAACGTATACGCAGGACAGCACAAAGCAACGCACTACAGTAACCAGTAACACACAAGTAGTAATCTATCACAGCGCAAGAAGCGGCCAGACAGAATTTAGAAGGAAAGGGGATCCTCGGAGCTTTGATCTACGGTCTCTCCAAACGGACAAACGGTCTCGTCTGTCTCTTCATTTTAGCTGTATTCAACTGCCTACTCTGCTCTGCACGACGGGTTATCCCTCACAGGACTGAAAACTGCCACCATGGTAAACAAAAGCATAGTAAACTCGGCACACAGCTTAGTTCGTCAATAACTTGGAATAACTAAGACTCCAACTGCGATTCCCATTCACAATGATTAATTGCAGCTTGAGACTGCTGGCCTTTTGCCGGGAGGTGTATCAGGAAGTTTCTGGGCTTATTTAAGTTTCTATTGAATGGATCATTAATATTCTCAAAGTTTCTATCATTATCTATTTTATCGCCAAATTCATTGCCAAGTCACCAATGGTCGCCAAGTTTTTCGGCAAGCTCTGGGATCACTGGCTCAGGGTTCGAGTAACATCCAATACATATATTTGTAAATCCATCTCTCCAGTGATAGAGCTAACCATGCTGGGAAGCAACTTTACAGGGTTTTAACAATATTAGACAATGTTGAAAGAAATTAAAAAAAAAAAAATGTTTGAACTTAAGTTAAACTATGTATTTCGAGTTGTTTGCGGACAGTAAAATGACTTTACATTTTCATAACATTATTACATAATGTTGGGAACATATAACATAATTACATTTTCGTAAATTTTATTCACTTACTTGAGAAAAAAAAACAGATTATCTTCAAAATATTTATTAAATTTCAGAATTATTTATTAACGTTTGTGCTATAAAAATCAATATTTGCAAAACTTATAAGACAACTCTAAATGAACATCTTTCTAATTTCAATAGACTACAATGATTATTTATGTTTATATTTTTTAGAGTGCAAAACACATTTATATTAATTTGACTTCAGAATAACAATATTTTGTTCTGACTGGTGTAATATTTTATATAATACAAGTTCATTCAAATTTAAATTATATTCATTACCGAATATATTGGAAAAAAAATATTGATATTAAAAATTGGGAGTTGAGGCCGTTATAAATTTGACTAATAAAACTAGAGCTATGTTCATCATCCCCAAATGATCTAATCGAAATTATCTTTGCTAAATAAATCAAGACTTCATAATTTTCAGGTCATCATTTCAATTACTTAAGATTTTTTTAAGTCGCCAGGAAATATATCAAGGCGATTAATAAGTTTAAAAGTAATCAATAATTATAATTCATAAATTGTAAAGAATATGTAAAAGTTTGTGATATTTCTTTATTCAGCAATTATTATATTCTCTTTTTCAGCACTTTACAAATAAAACGGGTGATAATTCTGATCTTTTAAAACAAATCTGATCTCTTAAAGCTGCATTCCCTTTTTAACCTATACCATTTGTCCAGAATGAAAAATCTCCCTTTCTTCATCATTTCATATAGACGGAATTATCTAGATTACGGTCTTGTAAGAAAGTTGGACGAATGCTAATTCTGATCTTTTTAAACAAATTTGATTTCTTAAAACTGCAATCTCCTGTAAAACAGACCTTGTAATTTTCAATCGTGGAAATACGACATGAACAACACCACAGCTGACGCCCCCTTAAACGTCCACACCATACTTGATAGAGGATATTGGTACTTTTCCGTTATACTGGCGGAACGAAAAAATCGCCAAAAAATCATGAGTCGAAGAAAATAAAAAATATACAAAAAAAATTGCAAAATTATGTTCAAGCATGCAAAGTTACGTTTTGCGTTCAAGCACATTTTCACAGCACCCGCATTTGGTGACTTTGTTCGCGTTTTATTCACACTGGTGGCATTTGTTCTGTCATTCGCTTCACTCGGCGACTTAACTCGCGTTCACCTCCCACTGGTGACATCTTGCACCCGTATAACGGAAAAAAACAGGATAATTAGCACACAATAAACCCGCATGCGCAGAAGTTTTTCCGGTGGAATCTGATTTCGAATTTTTAACCTCCGATTCCAAAGTCGGGACTATATCACCAAGCCACAGCGATTCCAGGAAAGCAATTAGAATTAAAACAATTATGCCTTTTCCCCTTTTGAGTATATCAATATAAATTAACACAAATTTGAATCTGCGAAGAAATACTAAAAAAAACCAAAAATACCAAGGACTACCAATTTAAATAATTTAAGTACAATTTAAATAATTTATAAATGCATGGAAATAATTGCAAATATTAAATTTAAAAAAAGAATGAAATATTTCAATGATGAAAATCATTTGTTATTGCTAATAACATCATGCTCGTGTAATATAATACTAACTTTTTCAGTTAGGTTTTATTATTTATAAATTATTTCCAGTCTACTAAAAATAATTAATTGTATTCATAAGAAGAATTTATTCTTAACTAAAAAAATACTGCTTTTCCATCAAAAATATAATACCGAACTGTGAGTTTGTAACAACTTTCGAATAGCTTTAAAAAATCAATGAATTAACTAACACTTCAAGGTAACCAAACTTATTTTTTAATATGTAAGAGCAATAAAATTCTGAATTCTTTATTAAAAATCAAACCCGGAATATTAAAACACTTCTTGTAACATTTTTGCTAGAGAAATTGGATTAATCGATTCACGCAAGCTAAAGACATTAAGGAACAAAAAATCAAATTTATGTTATTAATTTATTTTAAATTAAATTTGTATAGCAAATATTTTTGCACTTTCTTAGATTATCTCATTAATTTTCACTTTAACAATTAGGAAAATTGACACATAAAATAATGTATTAGCTGAACCGAAAAAACATGATGTCATAATGAATTAACCATAATTTTAAAGCTAGAACCTTAAAGTCGTGTTCTTTTTTTAGAAAACGAATGCGAATTACGACATTTTTAAAACTAATCTGTGATAAATAAATCATGACTTTTATTAACTCCTTAACTACATTGTGAGTTTTTTTAATGAAATTGGATCAAATCATCAACATCTGAGTTGGTAATTTGATGAGTGTGTTGTCCTATTAATTCATAGAAAAGTTATTTATTTGGATTTAATGCAGTTTTTTTTTAATTTTATATTGAATTATAAGATGCATGCATGATTTAATTTTGGCTTATAAATTTGCGAAGTGATAGTTAAATGCTAGTAAGTGATTTAGCGATTAATAAGTAAAAGTATAAGGCAAATTACAAATTAAACTTAAGTCATTCGACTACGTTCGCAGGAAAAAATTTGAAAAAATGGATTGTTTAAAATCTATTTAAATCTATGGTTTTCCGAAGTATTGTCAATTATAATAAAAAAATACTATAGATACAAAAAAATTAGAATATATTTTGAGAAATCAGAAAATTTGCTAGTAACGTTTAATCAAAGTTACACAAAACGATTAACTGCACACAATTGTAATGCAGAAATCCTATTTTTCTTTGCATATCCAATATAATGATAAAAGAAATGAACCAAAATCTTAGAAATATATTGAGATGCTAAGAAGTTATAGGTAAAAATATATGTATATATGTATTTTTTCCATAAATTCACAACCTAATTTTTCCAAACACATTTATAAATGAAAAAGTGTTTCACCAACAATAAAACTTTTGGTTCATTTCCTTGCCCATATGATTTAAAGCACAAGCTGATATTTTTATGTAGATACCTCTATTAGTTTTAGAGACATCATGTTAACAGAGGGGCATTTTAATGAAACTTGAAGTCAAATTATATCTGAAAAATGTTTTACTTAAAATTTTCTTGGATGATAGATCAGACCCGCCTTTTCCAAAATACACTGATTGAAAAAAATCCCAATACTAGGAAGGAGCTGTGCTAGATAAACGAAATTTGGTAGGCGTGTTTATACATCTGAAAGATGACGTCGATTCAAATTTCGAGCTACGCGCGTAAGTGTGGCGCTAATAGCGACACTATGAACATGCAAATGAGGTTTTCTTTAAATAAGCGTTGTAAGGTTCGTGATCGTTATTTGCAGTTGAGATTTGACGTAGTGGGTTAATGTTAGTCAAGGATGCCTCTGAGAGGACGTAGAAGCCATTATCAACAGCTCACTGAGTTTGAAGACTTGGCAGGAATGTATCCACTGTGCATGAGTATTGGCGGCAGTGGTCAAGGGAAGGTACTGCCTCAAGAAGACCAGGTTCCGGGCGGCCACGTGGTACTACTGAGAGGGAAGACCGTCGTATTCGGCGTATGGCTGTGGCTAATCGTACTGCATCTGCAGTTGAAATTCGAGCTACAGTTGTCACCACAGTGACACAACGAACTGTTACAAACCGGTTACTTCAAGGACAGCTCCGAGCCAGATGCCCTGTACAGTGCATCCCACTGACTCCAAACCACTGCCAATTGCGACGTGAGTGGTGTCAAGCTAGAGCTCATTAGAGCTCATTTTCTGATGAAAGCCGGTTCTGCCTTGGTAGCAGCGATAGCCGTTTGTTTGTTAGAAGGGGGCCAGGTGAACGCCTGCGAGTGACTTGTCTGCGGCCTAGACACACAGGGCCTACTCCTGGAGTTATGGTTTGGGGAGCAATTTCGTATGACAGCAGGAGCACTCTCGTGGTTTTCCCACGCACCCTGACTGAAAATTTGTACGTCAGTCTAGTGATACAACCTGTTGTGCTGCCATTCATGAACAGCATTCAAGGGAGTGTTTTCCAAAAGGATAACGCTCGCCCTCATGCCGCTGTTGTAACCCAACATGCTCTACAGAGTGTCGACATGTTGCTTGGCATGCTAGATCACCAGATCTTTCTCCAATATTGCACGTATGAGACATCATTGGACGACAACTCCAGCGTCATCCACAACTAGAATTAACCGTCCCTGCATTGACCGCCCAAGTGCAACAGTCATGGAACTCCATCCCACAAACTGATATCCGACACCTGTACAACACAATGCATGCACGTTTGCATGCTTGCATTCCAAATTCTGGCGGTTACACCGGTTACTAATGCACCAACATTTCACATCTGAAATGGCTCTATCTGTGATCTTGAAACTTTAACCAATTAATTATGTTACCTAGACAAATGTATTCCTAAAATTTCATTACTGTACAATCATTTTTTTCTTGGAGTTGGGATTTTTTTTTCATCAGTGTACGATGAAGTGTTTTTGAAAAGGAAAGTTTGAATTACAAGAAATAACAACTTTAAAAAAATATACGCCAATTTGGTCGATAACCAATGTTTTTAACGTTGTCGAATGCCTTAACTATGAAATCTTCAGCAATAGAAAAGTAAGATCAAAATGTATTATCCAGCTTGGATTGCGGATTGACAGTCCCTAGACTTCTGGATAAAAATGTTTCCTATTTGTGATACTACTTTTTTACGTTAATGAGGTATGGAAGTTTGCAGATGAGGTTCCCGTGTTCTATATTTGTATAAGTAAGATTATTTATTATTTTCAGAGCAAAGATGAAACATTTTTGCAAAAATAAATTGTAAAGTAATGTTTTATAATACAAGTAGCCTACTTTGTTTTTCGTTAATCAAACATCTTTTAATGCAGTATTTTGACCAACAAACTCTACTTAAATATAATATAACTTTAAAAACACTTCATATATTGCATATTTTTGGAGACAGTATCAACAGGAGGGATACATCTATACTCTATACTTATAATAAAGCTTAATGTGTGTGTGTGAATGTTGGCGCTCTACAGGCCAAACAGTTGGACCTACAGCTACCAAATTTGGTACATGTATACCTTGGAGGTCGGGAATGTGCACCTCGGAGCCCTTTTTCCGAATTTTTAATTAGAATTTGAATTAATTGAAATTTAAACGAAATTTTGAAGTTTTTCCGTTATAACTTCCGAAAATATTATAGCACAAACATGATTTCTATATCAATTTAAAGATAAGAAAATGTGCTTTCTAACGGTATCAGTTTTTTTAATTTATAACGTAAGCGTCTATTTTTAACGTATTTTTAAAGAAATATTTTGACCATGTTTTTATCACGTGACTGGATAAAATAAAAGAATGCCGGAAGTTCGAATAAAAAAAAACTATCATCGCAAAATAAATCTAAAGAAATACAACTTTTAACATGTGACTGGATAAAATAAAATAAATATAAAATGTGATATTTTCTAAAAAAATAAATGCAAAGCAAAGGATTCTATGATCGTTTGCAATATCTTAATAATTAATTCAATAAATCTTCTTTACGGTAAACCTGATCGAATTTAGACTGGATATTGCAAGGAAGGCCGGAAGTTCGAATAAAAAAAACTATCATCGCAAAATAAATCCAAAGAAATTCAACTTTTAGTACGTGATTGGATAAAATAAAATAAATATAAAATGATGATATTTTCTTTAAAAATTGCAAGGCAAAGGATTCTATGATCTTTTGCAATAATTAAATCATTAATTGAATAAATTATCTTTATTTATACAGGATTGAATTTATACAGGATATGCATTCAAATACCTTTCCAATGGCCAATTTGTAAAATATTATCAACAGGCATATATGTTGTTTAATTCTATTAATTTGATCTAAATGAAGTAAATAATTACATTTTATGTAGTTTGAGTCAAACAATGCATTTATGAATAATGAGTTTGAGATTTCTTCATACTTTGCCCTGTGAGCCATATTTTACAAAATATTTTTATTAATATTTTAAATAAAAGTCGCTACATAAATCTGTCTTCTAAATCAATCATTAAAACTGACTGATTTATAAAATTAAAGAATATTATTAGGAAAACGCGTTCTTTTAGAACTTTCAGTCCATCATCTTAAAGAAAATATTAAATTCAGGCCAATCAATGCTCGAAGTTACTTCAAGGCTAATGAATATGTGATTTAATTGAAAATTTTAGAACCCATTATTCATTGCGAACCAGCTTGTCGCCAAAGGCGGCTAGTTATTAATAAAAATAATACAGAGTTTCCCCATAACTGCAGTTCAAGATTTCTGATAACCACGTTTTTATTCAGCATTTTACGAAACTAACTATTAACTGGAGAGGTGAAAATTTTGCACTTAATTGAGAAGATGCTGTCAACGAGATCACATTTCATATGCACTCAAATTAAATTCTCTAATGAATGTATTAGTATGAAAAACTGTCAATATATGATGCAGATATTTTTTCTTGAAAAAACTTATTAATACTTTTTAAATTATATTTATTTTTCCAGCATATAAAGGTATATACTAAAAAACATAATGTAAAATTAAACAATTACATTCAAAATTTTTAAAAAAATTGACAAAGAAAAAAATGGATTTTTAATTTATTGGTTTGTGTGACTTTCATAGCACTGTTTTTCAATGGATTTTACTCATACATTCTCATATAAAAATAAACTTATAAATTCTGTATGTATTTATTTCTCTTGGTATATTAATACATTTTATAAATTCTTTAAAATACATTATCATTAGAAAAATTAACTATGCATGAACATACATATCAGAATCGGTTGAATGTAAACGTTCATGAAAATCTCTTCTGTACAATTATCTTTATGACTACAATCATTTTCTGCTTCATAATAGCATCAATAAATTAGATGATATTTCGAGGTCTAAGTCTTAGCTCCCTCTGCTAAGCATTGTTTATCACTGGGACACTACATTAACAGGGAAATACAGTCTTATATACCGCACTCAAAGAAATGACTGAATTATTTTAAAAAGCCTCCGCTGAAACCGGACTTATTGCAGTTCGGGATTTCTGATAAGCATGTTTCTATTCAGCATTTTACGAAACTTTAATAAGGTTATTTGATTCATTGAACCAGCATTCATTACATTTGACTAAGTTAACTAGTCTAAAAATTAAGAATGATTGAGAAGTTCTTACAGCTTTCGTGAATATTATTATATACATTCCACGCTAATTATGCTGAAACTAAAAGGCGACTGACAAAGAATCTTGATTGTGCTTCTCTATGGAAAATGCTGTGATATGAAATGTGATCTCGTTGACAGCATTTTCTCTTTAAATATTTAAGCAGTCAACTGCTTCCAGACCTCTTTACATTCTTCCTCTAAAAATAACAAAAGAACAGTCAATGCTTTTGTCAGGTATAAATCTCAATTATATTTTTATTTAAGCTATGAAAGGCTGATAATAGAATAATCATGTTGTTATATCATCGAATCAGCTACTTAATTTAGCTGCAGTCATTTTTTGAAAAGACAAAATGTAATTCAAACACTAAAATGTGATTAGAATTTTTCTTCACTGAACTTTAAAAAAAATATTAAAATATTAATCTGTTGCCACACCTCTGTTCTTTCTTTAATAACAATAGCAAACTGCAATCATGTTTTTTCAGGCATAAACCTTGTCGATTTTTCCACTTTTTATTTAAACTTTCGAATCTTTATAATAGCAATTGTCATGTTAGTGTCTTATCTAGTTAACTATTGAATTCAGCACCAGATGCTGTTTAAAATGATAAAATATAATTCAAATGATGAAATTTTTTATCATTATTCTCCACTGCAGTGTTTTGTTTAAATTTTTAAACGGATATCCTTTGCCATTCTTGTTTACAGTCTTTCTTTTGTACCACAAACTGAAATTGTGTTTTTGTTCGGTATAAACCTCACCATTTCTTTCTTTTCATAGGAATTATGAAAGGTTTAGTAATAATAATGTTTTTTTTAATGTTTATCTAATCAGCTAATTATATCAGTTGCCAGCCTTATTTAAAAAGGCAAAATATTATTCTGGCATTGACACATGGACGTATATTTCATAATTCTCCTTTGCACTTTTTCTATTTATATCTCTTACCATTGCCTTGCGCATTTTTTTTCTAATATAAATAAATAAGATGTAATCATGCTTTTGTCAGTTATGAACACATCATTATTTTCACTTTTATTGTATCTATGGAAAGTTTATAATAGTAAAATTCCTGTTGGCTTCTTATCTAATCTTATTTAATTAAGTTGTAGGCATTGTTAAGAAAGACAAAATATTATTCAAAGAATAAAATATATAAATCGTAATTCATCGATGCACTTTTTTGTTTACATTTCGACTCATTTCTCGGTTCCCACTCCTCTATACATTCTTTCTCTAATAACAATAAACGAACTGGAGGGATATATATATATATATATATATATATATATATATACCGGGTGGCCAGAAATAAAACACCCCTACTCTGACCTCCCTGGATATCGAACTACTCAGTGTAAAGGCTTGAAAATTTGTGGACATACTATTCAAAAAATGGGGAAACGGATTTCACGAAAAAAAAATTTTGTTCCAGAAATCACCGATAGGTGGCGCTGTACCACTGGACGTATGCTGAAAAGACACAAAAACACGTTTTAAACACATTTTATTTGAAAGTACCAAGCATTTATGAAACAAGGACGTTATCGATGCAGGGAATGCTGCTCAATATGGTTCCCTTCCTGAAGATGTAAAATGTGAAATCTGTGGACAGCTTGTTCAACTGCGGATCGTAACTGGTCATCTGAGATGCTTCTCACATGCAGACTGATACTCTCTTTCAAATCTGCCAAGGTTATCAGACGTTCTCGATAAACAAGGTTTTTTAAGTGTCCCCAAAGCCAAAAATCACACGGATTAAGATCCGGTGAACGAGATGGCCAAGTTGTCGGAAACGCGCGACTGATTATTCTGTCAGTGGTGAAATGTTGGCGAAGAAACTGCTGCACAGGGAGTCCAATGTGTGGAGGTGCTCCATCTTGCATAAAAGTAATGGTGTCAAGGCATTGGCGCTGCTGCAAATGGGGTACAACAAATGTTTCGAGCATCCTTTTGTACCTGTTGGCCGTCACGGTACATGTCTCAATGCCATTGGAAGTAACCTCTTCGAAAAAGAACGGTCCAAGGATGAATGTGGCTGTGAATCCACACCAGACTGTAACTTTCGGTGAGTGGAGTGGAATCTCTTGGAAGGTACGGGGGTTTGTCGTGTCCCATATGCGACAGTTATGGGTGTTCACTGTTCCACTGAGGTGGAAATGGGCCTCATCGCTCCACAGAATCTGCCACGGCCACGATGCATCCACTTCAACTCTAGCAAGAAATGTCAATGCAAAGGTCAGTCGCATCTCCCTGTCTGTGGCCAGCAATTGTTGATTAGGGCGGATTTTGTACGGGAAACAATGCACCATTTTTCTGAGTACGTTCCACACTGTGCTATAGGGAACACCCAAGTGTCGTGACACTGCACGTGCACTACTGCAGCCTAAAACATTATCCATTGACTGTTCAACAATACCGGTTGCAACATCTTCAACGACATCTGAACGAACCGGTTTGCGTCCTCGACCAGGCTGAACTCCAAGATGTCCAGTTTCCTCGAATCGAGCGATCATTCTCCTGAGAGCTTGTGGAAGCAATGGTCCCTTACACAAATCCTTAAGTCGGCGAAACTCTCGAAGTGCTGCTGGAGCATTTCCTTTATTCTCGTAAAACAACTTCACAAGCAAAGCGCGTTCTGGCAGCGTGACAGCCATCACTAATAAGAATGACATTCCCCACCTTTTAACTTCTTTTATACCCAGAACATGGCTTCTAACCATGCTTTATGCAA
>JAPMOQ010025070.1:3110964-3137260 GCA_026543055.1 Argiope trifasciata | reverse complement strand
CAGCCCACACCATTATGCAGCCACCACCAGCTTGAACAGTGCCTTGCTGACAGTTTGGGTCCATGACTTCGTGGGGTCTGCGCCACACTCGAACTCTACCATCAGCTCGTAACAACTGAAATCGTGACTCATCTGACCACGCCACGGTTTTCCACTGGTCTAGGGACCAGGCGATATGCTCACGAGCCCAGGAGAGTCGCTGCAGGCGATGTCGTGCTGTCAGTAAAGGCACTCGAGTCGGTCTTCTGCTGTCATAGCCCAAGGAAGACAAATTTCAACCGCGCAGTCCTATAGGACACGTCCCTCGTACGTCCCACATTGATTCCTGCAGTTATTTGACGAAGTGTTGCGTATCTATTAACATTGACCATTCTACACAGACGTCGGTGTTAAGTGCAGGTGGTCGCCCACTGCGCTGTCCATGATGGGATGTGATGCCTGAAATTTCATACTCTCGGCACACTCTTGATACTTTGGATCGTGGAATGTTGAATTCACTAACGATATCCGCAATGGAATGAATGACCCATGCGTCTAGCTCCAACTGGCATTCCACGTTCAAAGTCTGTTAATTCTCGTCGTGCCGCAATAAATCACGAAAAACCTGTTCACATGAATAACTTGAACACAAATGAAAGCTCTGGAAAACGAACTGCGCATTTATACGTTTTCGCTGCGATACTACTGCCATCTTTATATTTGCATATTGCTATCCCATGACTTTTGTCACTTCAATGTGTGTATATATATATATATATATATATATATATATATATACAGTATAATGAACAAATAATCGTAAGACTTTCATAATAATACGAGTTACGAGACTATCTCAGTTTGAAGTTTAAATATATTTGACTGATAAGTTATAAAGAGAGCAAGGTACGTCAGTATTTAATTAAAAATTCTAGAACTCATTACTCATGGCAAGCCAGCTGGTCTCTAAAGGCAGCTAGTTGTTAATAGAGAAAGAATCTATAGATATTTAAAAAATTAATTTAGTTTGCAAACATTGTTTGAAAAAGACAAATATTTTGTCAAACAATAAAAAATGCATACCATAATTCTTCAATGCACCTTTTTTGTTTTAATTTTTAAGCGTCTAATTGTTGCCACGTCTCTGTACATACAACCTTTCTCTAATATCAATAAACAATCTATTATCAAGCATTTGACAAATATTAATAAAATGTGCTGATATTCACAACCATTATTTCTACTGCATTACACACCATGGCTAAATTTATCAAATAATAAGAAACATCGAAATATTTATATTAGTATTAATTATTTAAGGCCTTAGTCGTGTTAACTCTTATTAAAATCATTTCACGCTTAATTATACCATTAAACAAAACACGTTTTTAGTCACGGAAAGGACATAAATTCCTTTTGGACATCAGTAGAACCCATCACACAAGATTAATTGCAACACTTTCAATGTGTATAATTTTAGCCTAATTAGAAAAGTTTAACAGGGCTTGCCTTTCCCAGACAATATTAATCACTTCCAAACTGTCATTTTCACATGTTTAAACCTTTACAGTAAAATAAATATCTGAATATGCGTAAAAGATATATTTTAAACAAACATAATTATCTTAAGATATCTTGAGAATAATTATCGGTAATTCCAGAAAAAATAACGTAAAAATTAGGTCTTAAAATTTTTTAAAAATTTAGATATGATCCTTATAGTAATGTTACCTTTTTTAATGGCTCAAATGTGATATTAAAAACATTTCTGAAGAAATTCCCTAATAGCAATTCTATGAATTTAAAACCACTTCTGATTGAAAATTTGAGACACTTTATTTACATTGTGAACGCTATAGAGTAGCAATTTTCACTGAATTTAAATCAGTGAGCAGTATAATAGTATGAAGGTGAAAATATCAATCAGCTCATGGAATGCCCATCCAGAATCTTCTATTCATTTAATTAATCTTCTATTCATTTAATTAATCTTCTAATTATTCTAATTTTAAGTTATCATGCGAGATTATTATTTTTTTAAGTCACATGGTATTAATCCGACAGAAAAACATCATGACCCATATTTCACAATCACCAACAATTAGGAAAGCATTGGTTTTTTTACTATCACAAAATCAATCGAGTTTCAGTTCTAAATTTTTGTTTTCGAGGTCAGAATTTTTCTTGAAGAACTAGTGTAAACCGGTTTGAAACAATCATGTGACCATCAATTATGCAGACGTCGATATTTAAAAAATGCAATTATATTTCCATTATTTCAAAATCAATCGAGCTCTAGAAAAATTGAAAATTTAATATAATTTTCGATACCTCCTTCCTCACTGTTCAACATTCATTCCCATTTTCTTATCTGTGCTTCTTCCAGCGATGACTTCTTTATCGACCAAACAGAAGACTCGACGGATATTTGTCCAAATTGCAACTTTCCCCATATATATGCCACTAATAACCCTAAAAGCGAAAATGGGTCCCTAAAACCCATTGAGATGTTACTATTTTGTGGCTTCAGAAACCTCAAACCAAAATAACATGTTCTCGCAGGATAAAAATAACGAAATGTATTCCTTTTATTGTCTCATTATATTGAACTACTTTTGAATAAAAGTTTTTCGGTGTCTGCAATTACATAAAAGTAATGGACAAAAATGTGGTTTTGAATCCTCGAAACATCTTGTGCATTTGAATCTGACATATTTGAATGCTCACCAGTTGCATTCACTTCCTCTGTTTTCTAATATTGCTCCAACAATCAAAACACTGGTGACCAAATATATCGACATTTGGTTTTCTGGTATCTGCTTTCATTGAGCAGCAGGATTGTTTTAAACATTTAAATTGTTACATCTTATTTTTACTAAACCTGCAGCTTAATTTCCCAATACATTCTCTAAATGAGTGACTAACACATTTAAAACGTCATCTAATTTTTAATTTGTTTTGGATTAAAAATGCAGCATAAATAAAATATTTATGATGCCTAGAAATGGATCCTAATGCTCCAAAGTATATACTACGAATACTACTTCTCAGCTGTATTAGCAGAACGATAATGTTTTTGAAATGTTTATGATACTTTAACAGCTATGCAA
This sequence comes from Argiope trifasciata, assembly GCA_026543055.1. Taxonomy (NCBI): domain Eukaryota; kingdom Metazoa; phylum Arthropoda; class Arachnida; order Araneae; family Araneidae; genus Argiope; species Argiope trifasciata. Next base: position 3,134,171 of record JAPMOQ010025070.1, on the reverse strand, counting down.
TATCTTAAAAACATCATTAAACTTTCTTAGATATTCATGGGTTATTACGTACTATCAACACAAATATATAGAAAGGAGATCAAGTATTCAAAAAAATAAATAAATGAGAAACACCTGTAGTAGACGAGGTATCAAACGTTTTTATTACGTATGTTTATACATTGGGGTATTTCAGTTAATTCAAAGACTATTCAAAGGGCTTTAGTGTATGTTCGATGGTAACAAAAAATTAGTTACAATTTTCGTAAACAGATGGCACTGCAAAAATAAAAGGGATTATTTTGTTTCTGGTCATTGAAGAAAAATTAAAAGAAAATTCAGAATTAAATGACTAATTCTGCGGAAATTGAACTTTGACAAATGATTTGAACTTGACAAGTTTTTCTTCCAGTTATTTTTTCTGTTCTAATGTCTTGATCCTGACCAATCAAATAAGAGAGTAGGATTTCAGACAATTCCTTTATTTACAGTCATATATTTACATAGGAGCAACTAGATTCCATAAGTTCTAGATTTACATAAGTTCAAATCTAGATTAAAGTATTTGCTATTTACACCATTTGGAAGTTGATGATATTTACACAACAGTCGAAGGTTGAAGTCTTATCATGAAAAGAGTTTACCAAATATTCATAGAAATAACATAAGACACTAACAGGTTGTTTGTCAGCAATGCAAATCAAAAGTCTCTTCTCTCCCTCCTTCTAAGAAAACCTCGCATTTCATCATTGTTCAATCTCCGCCTCTCATTTCCCACTGGCACACGTGAACTCTCTATCGGCCAATAGAAGTTCAACAAAATGTCCTCATTTGTTTTTCCAGTCTGGAGTGGCAAATGACCACCAATGATACGTCTTCGTGACTGACCATTCTGGAACACGCGTTAATGCTAATCCCTTCAAAATGGGAAACATTTGGCATCCAGATGGATTGACACTTTTTTGCTTTGAAGGTGAAATGAGTTGGTCCTAAACATTTACCCCACATGTGGTCCTTCAGCTTGTTTCACTAATAACCAGATGCGATGATATAAGACGATAAGAAGATTCTCTGTCTGGGAATCTGGAGGCATTTAACAATGGAAGGTTTTAACAGACGATGACATAGCTCACTGGAAACGCTTCTTATCATGAATGGGACAGAGGAACGTTACACTATACTATATGGTGCACCGCCTCCCTTTACTCGTACAATTAAAACAATTTAAAATTTCTATTTCGTTCAAGACTATGTAAATAAATCGTTATTTTCACAAATAACTATATCTTTGTTTTCCATGATAACTTGAAAGCATGCCATGCAATTTTTAGTTTGATAATTTAGACTCTGACTGAGGACGTGTGCCAAATGATCGCTGATCTGAAGGACAGTATCACGCTTTACATCGGATGAATTGTGTCACTTCGGTGGGACATTATATAATTTTTATTGACATATATTTCGTTATGTTATTGTATCGCTTTTTAACTCTATCGTATTAGTCATTCTGCTCTAGAACTCTTTAAATTAACCTTCCAGCAGGCGCAGCCGTCATACCAACGTGAAAGGTCGAGCGTATTTCCCACATACGCTATAGTAAATTGTAAGTTTTCAAAAACGTAACTATTAAAATTATATTGTAAATATCTGGGGATTAATAACTACAATCACTTTAAACATTTTTTACTTAAAAGGAAGCAGAAACAATATAAACATAGATTGCAATAACAATATAAAATGACCACATGTTAACTGAATGGATTTAAAAATAATATAAATGAGATTGTCGGTATTTTGACAGAATAAAATATATATAAAATATAAAAGTGCAAAAATACAGAATTTATACATAAAAAGTAATTGAAAGTTCAATATGAAAAGGAAGAAAATAGTTTCATTGTTATTTCATTACAGCGTTGCAATTTGAGCAAATATGTTTAGTATGCTCCAAACATATAAATTTCTGTCAAATCTCACAACCGAACCTCGTAATTTTAGTCCGCTTTTCCTTTGGGCAAGGTGTTTTCCCTGACGTCGCATCTTGCACTTCTTCAATGCCTAGTTCGGCTTTTCTCTTTAGCACCTTTAATTTTGGCTCACCATTTAGTGATGTGGGTTCTTTTTTTCAACATTTTCATTCGTAAGTGCATTTGTCAGATGTCGCCAGTCTAAAACAATACGGATTTATTTGTAAAATCATAAAAAATCAGACGTGACAAAAACTTACATGAACAGTCGAACGTATCTCTAAAATACAAATATCTGTTCGGCAGAGACCTATTAATGCCACAAACTTACGATGGCAACTGAAAGTAGGTCAAAGGGAGAGGAACAAATGGTCAAAAACAGGCTTTCCCAGGGCCACCAGATCTGAAAGTATAAAAAGAAATTCATCTTTAGTTTAACTCTACCATACGCGCGCCCGCTGGAAGGTTAACAAGTTTCAACAACAATGAATTTTTCTCTGTAATTTGTTGAACAAGGAATATAAAAAAGTCGTCTTGAATGTACATAGTGCCACCTATATATGTTAAATATAACTATTTATTCATCTTCTGGTTTTCAGAATGCAAATTCAAATCATTCTTATTAATTCCTTACTCACTCTTAATGCATACAAACGGAATTATGTTTCTTTGAGAACCTTAAAATTACTTGTGAAACTTTCTAAATAGGTAGGCTTAAATTATACCAATCCTGCATTATGGATTATAAATGAACATAATAAAAAGTATATACTGGTAACAGACGCTTTATTATGGACCAGAGCAGTTGAGAAAATAATTAAAATTAAAATTCTTTCTGAAATGAATATAGCAGAGGAAAAAAAAAATATTAGCAAAAATAATTTATAGAATGATGTAAGATTTGAAATCTCACTAGAAAAGTATTATGTTATACAAAAATAATTTCGCTTCTCTTGAATTTCTCAATAATTAATATTGAAATAATGGGAAAAAAATTAAACACCAAATAATTCTTTTCTAATTTAGTTTTTTTTCCCAGAGTGCAACTTTAAAATGAACATTACTATACATTTTTCTTTGACTTCTTGTCCTATCTTCAAATAATGTCCTATAACAGGACCTAAGCAAATGCTCTCAACCATCTGATGATAATTTTGGAAAGAAAATCATTACAAAACGGTATTTTTTTAATACTCTATGAACAGAATTTCTAAAGCCTTGTTTTTGGAACTTCTTTCTTCAATTCTTTTTATATGGTCCACTTCAATACAAAATGTTTTTTCGCACACAGTCTGATATTCAGAAAATTCAGTTATTTTGCTTTTTAAATCATTGAAACTGTAGAATCATTGAATTGTTATTTTGTTTTTTTAAACCATTGATGAGAAATAAAAAAAGAAGTTTCAAGCAGACTGTTGAGACAGTTGAAAACGAAAAAGTTTGGTAAACGGAAAAAATGAGGCGTTGAACAAGAAATACATGTTTTTTTTTCAATTCCTCGTTTTTTTTCCGTTTATCAAACTTTTTCATTTTCAACTGCCTCAACAATCTGCTTGAAACATTTTTTAAGTTGCGATTTTTCATCATTTACCAAGCTTTAATTAAACGTAAAATTAATTCATTAACTTGTTATAGTCATATAATAATTTAAATCTGAAACTATATTAATATTACAAAATGTATATTGTTAATTTCAATTTTCTGGATGTATTGATGATATGTCATTTATCTGTCACAGCAGTTTGAATTCGAATGATTGAACTGTCTATGAAAATGTAATTAATTTTCTGTCAAATATAATGACAGAGATACTGTTCATTTTAAAACTATGTCAAAAAAAACTTAATATTTCACTATTCTTGATAAAGGATGATAACACATTTTGATATAATCCAAACAACGAAAGAAACTTTTTTCCTTATCAATTATGAAATGAACTTTGTTTTACATTTAGGGGAGTATTTACATTTGATATTTGAGTTCTTATAAGAAATTATTGGGTTGTTCGGAAAGTCATTTCGTATTTTTTTGTCAAAATGAAAAGAAATTTTCGTTTAATGAATAAATTATTTATTAAATTATAAAATTGCCATTCTGGTCTAATACCTTTTGCCATATTTTTGGTAGTAACATGATTACACGCTCATAAAAGTTTTGGTCTTTGCTGTAAAAAAAAACTGATCGAGGTGGTTTTTGGCCTCCTCATTTGAAGGAAAGATTTTGCAAATCAGTTTTGGTACTGATGTACTGTTAACACATCTTCTCCACACATATTGGCTAATTTATTTCTGGCTTGAACAGCATTTTTACCTTTTATAGCAAAAAAGAAAAAAATGACGAAAATGCTGTTTATTGCTCTCCATATTTAAAAGGGCACCATCCAAAAACTACTGCGAAGAATCAGCTGCACTTTTTCTCACTCAAGCCTTGCTATATCAGCTCTTAAAACATAAAATGATTTTGCGGTTTAAGTATGAAATTGGGTGCGAAAAATGCAATTAAATCCTTTGTCAGGAAAAAACGAAATTACTTTCCGAACAACCTAATATTTTCTCAAATCGCTTCATTCAGAAGAACTATTTATTCCTCCTATTAAATATACATAAGAGATAAAAATAAACCTATTACACATTTATACTCAAGTTTTAAGATTTATATACATATTATATAAAGAAAGAATGAATATACATAGTATTATATGCAGGAAAAAATGGCAGCAATTGCCAAAAACATCTGACTTTCTTTGTGATACCTACATTATATTAATCCTTAAACAAATTAAATTTATATGCATACAGCCACGACGATTTTAAAAAAATCTTTGAATGAAATCTGGCAAATGCCAATTTTAGATCAAATCTGTTAAACACATATATTTGAATTTCTATTTTTGGTAGATACTGCAAGTGGAAATTGTGATGGTAAGTTCACAAGTCAGATAACAAACTAACCAATGCAACCTCCGTGACTGCCTCTGCTGGTAGCAAAAGTCGCCATAATGCTTGGCGCGACGAAAACGTTAGTCGTCCGCCATAACGCTTAGCACGATAAAAGCGTTCGTGGCCCGCCATAACGCTTGGTTTAATAACAATGTTCGTCTCATCTCCAATTCATTGGAGGGGAAGTAATGTGGTAGTAAGTTCATAAGCTAGATAACTTCCAAAAAAAAGGGTATACTTTTGCCTAAGGGTCATGTTAAGAGACTGCGGGCCCAATGTTCCAGAGATCGAACCTCAAGAATGCACAAAATTTTGTTTCACATCGACAGATTTTTACTTTCAAATACAACACGAATTATTTTCAAAATAAAATATTGCAATCGCCAAAAGAAAAAAAAAATAACAGGTCAAGACATTTTCGAATCTCCGCATTTCAGACTTCTCAGAATCTAAGAATATATTTTTGTTATTATATCTTTGAAAACGATGTTTCAAATATGCTTAAAGTGTAATTTTCACAAAAAATTTGTAAATGTTTGTTCAAATTTAAGGATCTACTAAGACGTCCGTCTATCGAACGGTGTGATAATGAACAGAATAAAATACCTAGTAAGATTAATGAATAAAATGTGATACACAAGTTTAGCATCCATAGTATATATCTATAACAAATTTTGAACCACATCTATCAAGACTTTGAGCGTCTATAGGTTTTTTTTTAGCATGCATATTAAACCTTAACATAACCCCTCAACAATATCGAGGTTTAAATGAAGCTCAAAATGCATACTTATTGTATATTACTTTACTTGCGGGGGCAGGAAGGATAATAAATTTACTTCGGAACATGTAATAAATTTTTTGGGTGATAAAACCAAATGTATGTTTTCATTGAACTTAGGGTTGAAATAATAATATGCTGAAAATAACAGCAATAAAATGTTGATGAATACATATTTAAGTACTGGGAGTAAGTATATTTAAGTATGCACTAAATTATTACACATCCGATTTTTTTCACCATTTACTAATATTATAACCTAACACCAACATATTATATGATTATCTTATTTGCAATGTAATGTTTTGTGCCCGGTAGATGATAGACAGTACTCTCTTCACCTTGGGTCTCTGATATTTGGAGAAACTCGCAAAAAACGATGTATGTCAATTGTGCTTGTAATACGGGTAAAATATTTAATAAATAATATGTGAAAAAATATTAATATTAAAAAGGTTCAAAAATTTTTTTAATAAAAATGTTTATGCACTTCATTCTACTTTTTTCAAAAAATGATTCAAATTATTTAGAGAGCAAATAATAAATGACTTTTTAAAATTAGTTTGTTTGTCGTGTTGCGTACCATAAGTGCCAGATATGGTCATACTGAAAGACATATGATTAGTCCATTTAAAATCAAATATTATCTTTCCATCACTTAAAGGAATTATTTTTCAACTCCTACTATTAGTTCACATTCACCATATTATTATATATATTATAACTTGTTCAAATTTTCAATCTTTCCTAAAATATTTTTTATTCATCTACTAAAGATAAATAAAAAATACTTTTCAAAATATATTTTAAAAAAATTTTTTAACACTTTTTATTCATCTACGCAAGTTCAAATAATTGTTTTAAACTTGTAGTGGATGACACGTGATGTTAATATGGTTTTTTCAAATATTAATTCAATCGTAAAATTTAACCCATTTTTTATATTTCAAATAGAGATTTAGCAATTTGTGATGAAAATTGAAATCTATAGTTAGTAGCATTATCGGTAAAATTCGGATGGGGTTTCAGTTCTTTCGAAACTCAATCATTTTTTGTACTTAATCTTTTGAATAATTATTTAATAAAGTGAGAATCAAATTATTTTTTTCATTGTTGGCTTAAGTAGGAATTATATTCCTTTTTTAATATTTTACTTGATAATGTCCTTATTCAAATATAAATAATGAAGACACGTTATTTCATAAATGTATTTAAAATAAGGTAAGCCCAATTTTTTGACCAGAAACTTTTCAAAAATATTCCACTCATCAAAAAGCTGTATTAGAAATTTTTTTACGAATGACATTGAGAATTTCTAGGTACTGTTATCGCCAATTTTTTTTCCGATTTTGGGATTTTTATAACAATTAATTTATTCGCTGAAGACATTCGTTATTTAAGACAGAAAAGATTTTTAAGAAGGAAAATTTCGGATGAAAATGAAGCTGCAAACGCTACATTCCGCAGCTGAAAATTGAATACAAAGTTAAATAATTATTAATAATTTAGCCGCCTTTGAAAGGGTAGCATTCTTCAGACTCTCATATCCTGGAAGATAGGAAATACCGAGGGAGAAAAATCTTCAGTATGCCATTGAAAATGTTAAAATCCATAAAGATGCCAAATGAAGACATAAAATGCAAATAAATGTTTATTAAATTATTGAAATTACGAAAAGGATCTAAATTTAAGACCCACTATAAGCATCAGAGCTTCTGAAAGTGCTTTATCAGTTCTGGATCTAAAATTACTCTTGAATTTCGACCCTAGCATATGGCACAGCAATTTCGTATGATTATTATATTCTTAAATGTATCCCTCAATACCCATCCGTTTTAAATAACTAATTTATCATTCCATAAGTTAAGGAATTAAAGGCACTTTTAATTATTATTTTGAAAATTCCATTCAGTAAATCTGAATAACCTAATTTTAATATTTTGCACTTATCCTTTAATCTATGAATCGAATTTAATGAAATATTGTTCAGAAAATTAAAAAAAAAATATTTACTATAAAAATTTGTTTGGTGGGTCAAGAGAATGGTTTAAAACGAGTATTTTCATAAAATCGGCTGGACACTATTTTATAAAGGCTAGTGATTGTAAAACCACTCTTTTCATAATGTAAATCATAAAAGTTTAAATTAAAATCTGAAGTCCTTCCAAGATTTATTGGCCTAAAATAATAAAATTAAATATCCTTATCCGAGGAAAAATCAATACATTTTAATAATTTGGCCATATTTGATCAGGGAAAATTCAAACCTGTCTTTTTCTAAGAGGGTGTTTGAAGAACATTTTACTGAATATCGGATCTAAGTACGACGCATTTGTATTTTTTTAGAAATATATTTATTAGCTAAGAAAAATTGAAATATTATTGTTTGAGTTATTTAATTTCCTTTGAAATTAAAACAGAAAACTTAGTGTTATGATAAATAAGAGAAATATTTAGAGACTAATCTCTTGGGATATTAATAAACTATAGCCGATATTCTATAGCAGACATAAAACTTCAGTGTTGAATGATTTTATTTTCTTCATTAAATTTTTTTTAAAAAGTTTGTATTTTTAAATTTTATTACTTCAGCTTGAAATTAAAGTTCTTATTTTTAAAAAAATGTTAAAAGTTTTAAAATACAGAATACAATGAATAGAACAGTGTAATTATTCTATAATTGATAAAATATTCTGCTGAGGAAATCATGAAGATGGTCACAGAAATTATTTAATTAAAATTTCTAACGACTCTTAATTTTACCTAACTGGTTGGGTGACAAAGATGGCAACTACAAAAAAATAGCACTCATATTTGTAACTCTGCAATATAGATGTAGTATTTGACATCGATATTGCAAAGTTAAAATTATTTTTTTTTTAAATTAAGTTTTTCAAAACTTAATATGAATTTGTATATGATGAAGGGAGAAAAAGTAATCATTTTTCCAAAAAAAATATGCACAAGAAATTGAATTAAAATTTTAACTAACGTATATAAATATGAAATAAAATTAACATGTTAATAACTTGCACGTTTTTTCATACTCTAAATCCTTTTTATCAGTAAATTATTCTTTTTGTAATGTAATGTAATTTCTTTCTTTATTTAATTATTAATTGTATCGCAAAAAATAATTATACTAATATAGGTTTTGTCATATTTAGCCTTCTTTTAGTTTTTTCAATATATATTTAGCCAAACGTATCATATTTGAAAAATGCATAAAAGAATTAGTATTTAAATTGTTCGATAGATGGTTGATAAGAATAAAATTTATTTCCATAAAAAATTCACAATTTCTAAAATTTAAACTTTCAAATTACTGGAAAGAGTTAAAATCATTAAAGATAAATTAATATGTTTATTAGAAAATTTTATATAGAAAATATATGTTTACAGATTAATTAAATTAGAAGTTCAAAATCATGTTTTTCACTTCTAGTATACATATTTACCACAGACAGCAAGAAGCAAGTGAAGTATTAGTATATAATATATATTCAATCAAATTGAAGTTTAGTGCTTTAGTCACCAATCCTGTCACAGTTTGTATTGACTGATGAGTTAATATATCTGTCACACTGAGGAATCGACGTAACGGATCTCAACATGTCAATAGTGGTCAGCATTCACGTCCTATTATTACCATAATTTGGAAAACATTAGAATATATATTTTTGTTCGGCGTTACCGTAAAGTGACGTCATCTTCAGTTGATGCTACTAATTTATAGTTTTTTTTTAAATATTTCAATTCGTGAACCTTGAGAATATCGCTTTTATGCTTTTTTCCGCAGTTTTTATTATAGCACTGTTGTGGTAAGGTAACGTATAATTATTGTTTTAATGATGTTTTGTATGTTTTATAAAAGCCCTTTTCCTTTATAAAAGCTTTTCAATATTTCCAATTTTTTACTAAATATTTCCCTTAAAAAATTTATAAATATGTTGTAAATATTTCAATGTAATTGTAAACTCGAACTGCAGTATATCACGTTTTATCAAATATATAATAGCTTCCAGATAAATCCAGGAATAGCGAGCTTTTGATCTAGTTACTTGTTACTTATTAATTGTTATTTTCAACTACCACAACTTAAAATTCTTCAGTGGCGATAAAAATATTACATATTTTCCAGCCTCAAACTTAAACTTCTTTTACTTTCTCGTATATCAAAATATCCGACTACGTTAAAAACACTGATTATAGACAAAATTGCCGAATTTTATTATTATTATTTCTTGTTCGAAGTTTCCTCTTTTTTAGGGAAAGGAAGGCCATACCTACCATCATTTCTCATATTCTTCTAAATTTATTATATATTCACATAATTTGATCACAAATTCTTTTGCAAAAATTTGTCTGTATCTTCCGTTTACTCAAAACTTTAATTTTCATGAAAATTCTCCACCATTAACATGATATCAGAAAAAATAATAGAGTTGTTTACATAAAAATTTCAGAGTGGGTTTTAAATAATACGGACAATGGAATAAACCCAAAATTTTATTATTGGTAAGATACTATTCCATTTATATGTTTTTTTTTAATTAAGCTGTGAATGCATGGAAAAATGCACATGTGCGTATGCTTTTACCAATGACTTCCTTGCACCTCAAAGTGTTTCTAAGATGTTGGTTCATTTCATTAATCTTCTTTATATTCCATAATTTGTGCTCGAAGAAAAATAGGATTACTGCATTATAATATTCTGTAGAGTGTTAATTGTTTAGGTTAAATTGCTTTAAAATTTACGACAAAGTTTCCTATTTCTTAAAATATATTTTCGAACATTTTTAGTATGTTCATAGTGTATAAAATTGACAATACATCTAAAAACCATAAATAAATTTTTAAAATTCCATTTTTAAATTTTTTTTCCTTTATTCCTTTTTTTAATCGGATATTTTATATATATAGAACGAAAGTTTATCATCATAAAAATATTGGACCTCCAGTTTGACTCATTTAAATGCTATAGACTTCCCCAATGCGAAAAACATACTTTTTTGACCTGTATCTACTTCGTTGTCTGTGAACGCAATAACTGATGTGTGAGTTGGATGTATAAATTAAGTCTGTTGTCTTTGCATCAAATTTGTAGATTTCTATGAAATTTTGAATGAAATTGATAATCATAAAATTCACAAAGAAGTTTGTTTGAATACTTAAGAGCAAGCAATGCGATAACTATAAAATTTAAGAAGCTGAGTGGACAAAAAATTTACAAGTTGTTTTTTAGCATCTTAAGTATAGGTATGTATTAAATTTTGAATCTAAAAGAGCTATTCATTACAATATATTTCTATATACACTGATGGAAAAAAAATCCCAACACCAAGAAAATAATTATTGCACAGTAGTGAAATTTTAGGAATACATTTGTCTAGGTAACATATTTAATTGATTAAAGTTTCAAGATCACAGGTAGAGCCATTTCAAATGTGAAATGTTGGTACATTAGTAACCAGTGTAACCGCCAGAATTTTGAATACAAGCATGCAAGCGTGCATGCATTGTGTCGTACAGGTGTCGGATATCAGTTTGTGGCATAGAGTTCCATGCCTGTTGCACTTGGGCAGTCAATGCAGGAACGGTTAATGCTGGTTGTGGATGACGCTGGAGTTGTCCAATGATGTCCCATACGTACTCTATTGGAGAAAGATCTGGGGATCTAGAAGGCCAAGGCAACATTTCGACACTCTGTAGAGCATGTTGGGGTATATCAGCGGTATGAGGGCGAGCGTTATCCTGTTGGAAAACACCCCCTTGAATGCTGTTCGTGAATGGCAGCACAACAGGTTGTATAGAGACTAGACTGACAAACAAATTTGCAGTCAGGGTGCGTGGGATAACCATGAGAGTACTCCTGCTGTCATACGAAATTGCACCCTAAACCATAACTCCAGGAGTAGGCCCTGTGTGTCTAGGCCGCAGACAGGTCACTAGCATTCATTCACCTGGTCTCCTTCTAACCAACAAACGGCTATCATTGCGACCAAGGCAGAATCGGCTTTCATCAGAAAACACAATAGATCTCCAGTCCGTCCTCCAATGAGCTCTAGCTTGACACCACTCACGTCGCAAACGGCAGTGGTTTGGAGTCAGTGAAATGCACTGTACAGGGCGTCTGGCTCGGAGCTGTCCTTGAAGTAACCTTCGTTGTTTCACTGTGGTGCCAACTGCAGCTCGAATTTCAGCTGCAGACACAGTACGATTAGCCACAGCCATACACCGAATACGACGGTCTTCCCTCTTAGTAGTACCACGTGGCCGCCAGGAACCTGGTCTTCTTGAGGCAGTACCTTCTCTTGACCACTGCCGCCAATACTCATGCACAGTGGATACATTCCTGCCAAGTCTTTCAGCAATATCGCGGAAAGAAATCCCTCCTTCTCGTAGCCCTATAACACGACCTCGTTCAAACTGAGTGAGCTGTTGATAATGGCTTCTTCGTCTTCTCAGAGGCATCCTTGACTAACATTAACCCACTACGTCAAATCTCAATTGTAAATACCGATCCCGAACCTTACAGCGCTTATTTAAAGGAAACCTCATTTGCATGTTCATATTGTCGCTAGTAGCGCCACCCTTACTCGCGTAGCTCGAAATTTGAATAGACGTCATCTTTCAGATGTATAAACACGCCTACCAAATTTCGTTTATCTAGCACAGCTCCTTCCTAGTGTTGGGTTTTTTTTCCATCAATGTATTTCGATATAAAGTTAACATAATGGTTAAAAAGGTGAAGACAAATGAAATTTGGTATTGAGTCTTGCAACTAGACATGAATTTTCTGTGTCAGGTTTTGATTTCAACCGGTCAGAAAAACAAAACAATAATGTAAATTTAGTTTTCTTCATTATAATACAATAAACAAAATATTGGCATGCTTGAAAAAAATCTGAGCATTCAAAGTTTTCATGAACTTACCTTAGACACAAAATTTTCTGCAATGAGTTATAACATTTATTTGAAAATGAGCGAGAAATGTTTCGTGAAAAAAGAATCTTGCAAATAGTTTTGTCTTTAAATAAATGTTTCAGAAAAACATATTTATAATAAACTTGATTAAAAGTTTTTTGCTTTTTGGTGCAAATTTAAAAATAAAATTGTATATATTTTTCTTTCTGCAAACAGATAACTTGAAACTGTACCTCCCAACATATTGTATTACACATGTTTCGGAAAAAAATATCTGTGTTAATCTAAAGTTATATAATTCCGCATACTTGTGCTTAATATATCATGCACAGTTTAATTTTATCAGAATTTAATTAATAACATGAATAAATTCACCTGTACTTTAAATTATTTTAATGCTATTAAAAAAAATCCGCTTTAAAAAACTAAAAAAGCTTTGTGTCCAATAAAATTTAAAATTCTCATGGTTCACAGTCGGAAATGGTAATTCTATAGGGCCCTTTTCACCTCAAACTAACTCAAATGCAGATTTTAAATCCACAGACCTGAGAAATTCTCTTAGATGTTCACTAAATAATTCGAAGTTTATAAGCAGTAAAATTTAGCTGAGCATTTTCTATTGAGAGTAGTAATAAATGAATGCATCAACAAATCTAAAAACATTTTAAGTTAATTTTATCTCATATTACATTTGATTTACCGACACGAGCTGCATGCTTTATTGAAGCATTGATTAAATGGAAATCCCATTTTGGGGATTTGAATCAGTTGAAATTAGAATTTGCACTTATTCCATTGTGAAAAATATTCTGGTAGTATTATATTTGGATAAATTAGTGCATTGCCTGCTCTGGCATAATATTACCATTAAATACTTTGAAAAATACTAAATCACAGAATTTCATTACTTTATTCATACAGCTATTATAGCTAATGGAGATACAAATACATGTACTACCAGTGTCCCACTGGAAGCGTCTCATATTTGAGGATGAGTAGCTTCTTGCATAGTGGTTGGTTCTCGATATCCCTGTGGGTACACGAAAAAGTGGGGGGCTTCTCCAACTGATGATGGAACTTGCGCATATAATTTTACATTATTCAATTATCATAACCAGAAAAAAATTTCAGAATCACATTTATTGTTGTTGATTAGATTGTTTGAAAATTAAAACTTCAACTTAATTAAGAAGGAAAGAGAAATAAGATGAATTAAAGTTTTAAAATATTTAATAGAAATAATGTAATTCCGAAGAAGGAAATAATATCATTTCCTCAACATTCAGCAGGTGTTTTAAACATTCTTAGAAATAAAACTTTAAAAATATCAATTTTTTTGAAATACTAATAATTTATAGTGCATAAAATGCGTATTTAATGTATATAGTGTATGTAATGAAGATGAACAAGTATGGAAAGATTTTTGAAGAAACCGTATTTATATAAATGACGAAGATGTTGATTTCGACTAATTTTCCTAAACACTGCAGTTAATTTTATCTGATATTTTTTTACAATTTTTTAAAAAGATACTCTAAATATGTTTAAATTTCTGATTCTACCCTTTCATAAAAGTACCTCTGATATACTATTTGAAACTCACATTCGAACTTTAGTATGAGGTATGGAAAATTTGACTTAGTGAAAAACTTGACTTGGCTTACTGGTGAAAGCAGACTAAACTTTTAAAAACGTATCTGCTTTCAAAGAAGCGTACATAATAAAATAATGCAATACTGGTAAAAGCAGGTAAATAAACACATGCAATTAAAAGGTGTTGATGAATATTGCCATTTATGCTTTATTCATTGCCTACGAGATTACGAGCTTCAACTGTTTGTTGTCTTCAACTATTCAAAAATGCCTAACGAAAACAAGACCAAGCTTACACATGATAATATAAATTATAAATAATAATCAAATTAAATAAATTAACAACTAGACAAAAATTGTAGCCAGACACGTAAGAATATGCTTAAATATAATAGATTAACATAAGAAATTCACGTTTTCATATTATTAAGGGGAGTATAAAAACATTATTTTCTAGAATTTTAAAATGAATTTTCTGAGAAGTCAAAATGCATTTTGTAAAATTGTTTCTCTTATATCAAGGAACTTAGTCTCTGAAAGTATACGTTAAAGTGCCATATTTCAGGAAATAAACTCTTGATACATTTTTTAGAAAGAAAGGAACTAACATTTTCCATATGTAAAGATAATGGGAAAGGAAGAAATAAACGAAATCTAATTTACTGAAAACTATTACAAAAAAGAAAAAAACAGGATATTTGAAAATACTGCTTTTCCAACATGTAACATTCTTGGAAAAATTTTGAAGAAAGATATATTAGAAATAAAACATTTTCTAAAATGCTTGAATAAATTGTTTGAATTATCGGAAATAAAACAATAGTCTTCAGTTTAAGCAATATTTTTGATTTAAAAGTATCAATTCTAAATATAAAATAAAACAGTCTAAAAGGAATTTTTGGTATATGTATTTTTCGAATAAAACTGTATTATCGATAAATGTAACTAGGATTAAAATACCGATATACCGAATATCGGTATTTTCAGCTATTCGTACAATTTTGTAATACCGGTATTCACAAATTTAAATATCATTTTTTCAGTATTCCCTAAATATATATATATATAAATTGTATCTGTTGTATGTTCAGTGATCGCCAATATAGCAAAATATTATTCATTTTTATTTTTATGTCTCCTAAAGTCACGAAATTAAACTGCGAATAGAAAGTTCCATCGTACAATCGAGACAAGTGGTAAATTAGTATTTGACATCCGAATGTAAAATCTTCAGCGCTTTTGCGCATGCGTTAGGATGAATTTAATTCGACAAAATAGGGGTGAGAGAAAAGATGAAAGGAGGAGATGTTTACAGTGTTTACAGTTAATAATGAAGGCTTGCGGTTTTTTGAGATGTAAATATTAAAAATACGTTCCAGGCTTAATGGCAGTTCAATTGAAGCATTATGTTTTTTAAGAACACATTTCAAAAATTTCTAATGCTACCACGAATTGAATAGTGATATTTACACAATTTTGTGATATAAATGAATAAGATATTCCTTTACTTTTTTGTGATTCTTTATATTCTCTCATAATTTATAAGCTACAGATTATTTTTGGAATATTTTCACACTTTAATAAAACTGGCAAATAAAAGCAACTCTTGTGTTTTCTTTCTTTTTCAAAAATTGCCACTACCGATATTAAGATCTAAAAAATATCGAATAACTGTATTCAACTTTTGGTCCGATATTATAAGGTAAGTAGCTTTTTTTAAAAGAATTAAGCTCTGGGAGTAGAGTACTATTTCTGAAAATTGATAAGAGGAATTATTTTATAAATTATATCTCAGCATGAGAAAGCAGACAAATTTCAATTACTTTGTTTTTAACAATATTTAATCCAATATAGTTATTATAGAAATTATATATTTTTATGACATTCTCTTTATTAAATTATCTTCCAAATTAGTATAAATTAAAGCAATTGATGCAATTATAACTAAGATTTTATAATATTTTTAAAAAGTATATGGACATTGTGGATACATAAATATAATATTTATTATATTAGCACATTAGCACTAGTATATTAAATATTAAATATATTAATATATTAAATATTATTTAAATATCAGCGCATGTTAGAGCTAATATTCTTCTGCAGTCTATGACTTTGAGTACAAATTTGCTCCATTCAGTATTTGAAGTAAAATATTATAAAATTTAAAAGATAAAAAATAACGTTACTTCCGTTTAAATAATAATAATACAAATTTGAAAAGAATGCATGACTTAGAGATTTTTAAACTATAAACTACATTAAATTTGATTCGCAATGTATTAATATAAAGAAATTATGAGAGTATTAACAATTGCAAATACAAAAATATATTTTTTTAAAAATTATTAGAATTTACGTTTGTCCCAAATCTTTTCTTAAGGGAATTTCTGCAAAAACTTTTATAAACAACCGAGTCAAAATATAAATTAAGCTCGGATTTTAGAATTTTTATTTCAGATTAAAAAATATATATTACAGACTTGTAGTATGATTGTTTACATTAAAAAGACGGTTTATACAAAGACAATATTTTTAATATAAACTTATTGCAAGGTATTTTAATTTAAACTAATTGTAAGGTGATTTTAATTTAAACTTATTACAAGGTAGTATTTTTCTTATATATTTTTAATGGAAATTCAGAGCTTTAAATTGAGGAAACGTTGAAAATTTTCAGAATTGTTGCAACATATATTCATAGATTGTGGATGTGTTTGAAACTTGTTTACGAATTTTGATTTCCTATGGATGATTTGCTTTCAATTTTAGGTATAAACTAATTGAATGAAATATCAAGCTCTGATAAATAAATTAAATAGATAATTGGATATTTTAGATAAATAATGCGAGAGAATTTTATAAAAGAGGCTTTCAAGAGCCTTTTTTAAAACAAAGCTTAAAAACCCTATTCTTATACGTCAATAATTTTCCAAAACTTATCAAAGAATTTTCAAAAAATAACAGTCGTGTGAAATTAGGCAATAATTTTTGATTAAGAATGAATTTGAATTTTATTTCTATTGTATATTTTTAATTTGAATTTGAAATTAAACGATCATTCATGATGATATATGTATCTTCAGAATATATCATATACCACGTAATTTATCATACATCACATGAATCATTTTAAAGCTAACTGATGATTCAAAATTAAATTTAGAATATAATTATTTGAATATTTTTTTATCTTCTTAAAATGTGAATCTTTTCTTTTTGCTATTTAATTCTATTATTTTTATTTACAATTTCATTAAAAAATTTCCTTTTTTTAACTTTCCAGAATTGAAAATTTTTAAAAGTTATAAAAAAAATACCTCCAAGTGGTAAATACATTTTCATTAAAAATATTATCAAAATTAAAAAAAATTATTATGATCAGTTTACCATTATCAAAATCAAATATACATTCAAATCATAAAAAATACCGATTTCTATAGAATTATTGAAGTATATTGCATTAAAGCATTTGCAAGTAAATTAGTTAAGCCAAATTTTGACATATGTTCTACCAAATTTAAGCAATTTAAAAAATTGTGCTATATTATGTTAAGCAGAATAATAAAATTTACTGATATAATTGAAAAGCATAATTTAAAAATCTGGGGAAAAATAATTAAAGCTGAAGTAAAGCAATCGCAATATATCTCATAATATAAACTTTCATTTCTTTATTCAAATCAAAATAGTATTCATGTATCTTTATTAAATTATCAGAAGTCATCGTAACGAGGGAAGATTACTAAGCTTTGGGAAATGGATATGTTATAACGATTTGGTATTTCAGACATCTCGGCGGACTTTTTCTTGTTTTTATTATCATAAGAGAAATATTTTATCTTAAATTGAAAAAAATAATATATTTTCCTAATCGACGATGCCTTAACATTAAAGGGGCGTAACAAAATAACAAACACCTCACAGTTTTTCTTAGAATTCTGAATAAAAGGGGTATATAATATCTTACAAGTCATATAAGAGTATGTAATTAAACGATTATTCATGATGATATATGTGTAGTCAGAATATATCATAACACATAATATATGATATATCACACGAATCTTCATTTTTAAGTGAAACGATGATTCAAAATTAAAATCAGAAAAGAATTCATTTCATATCGATTTGTCTCCTTAAAATGTAAATCTTTTATTGCTACTATTTAATTCTATCATTTTTTTCCAGTTTGATCAAAAAATTAAAGTTGAATTAAAACAATTGTTATATAATTAATAATACAAGATTTCCTTTCTTTAACTATATCAAAAT
The DNA here is from genome assembly GCA_026543055.1 of Argiope trifasciata. Taxonomy (NCBI): domain Eukaryota; kingdom Metazoa; phylum Arthropoda; class Arachnida; order Araneae; family Araneidae; genus Argiope; species Argiope trifasciata. The sequence continues at coordinate 3,115,707 of JAPMOQ010025070.1, read as the reverse complement.
TGTATCCCTGTATCTTTATTAAGTTAGCAAAAGTCCTCGTAATGTGCAAAGATAACTGAGCTTTGGGAAATGGATATGTTATGACGGTCTGGTATTTCAGACATCTTGGTGGACATGCCTGTTAAGATAATAACTCGAGGTTTGTTTTTGGTGAGCTTTCTTTTTATCATAAGAAATATTATCTCCAAAATCGAAAAAAAAAAAAACCATTTTCCTTGTTGACGCGGCCATAACGAAAATGACGAGAGAAACTCTTTCTTTTATTGAGTAGCGTTGTATTGAGACTTATGGTATTTTACAAGCCCGCTGACAGTTATATATCAGAAATTTAAGCCGACTGAGCGTTTCTTGTTTTTACAGCAACGCCAACTAGGGCCAAGAGTACGACTTTGCTACTCACGCGTCATCCCTTTTTATGGGGCAGACTTCATTCATGCATTTCATTCAATCACCCATAGATTGTAATTTAGACGTTTAGAACGATCACTTCTGGATCAGTACTCTCAGTGGTATTACTCACGACGTAGAGGACTTTGTGACCACGAAAGTTTATACGAGCGCCAGTCACCATACACGCGGAGAGTCTTTGGTCTTTCGCATTCCTAGCAGCCTAAGGGATGCGAATCCAAAGCTTTACCAATCAGGCTATCTAGACCACTATTTTTTTTCTTATAATTCTAAAGAAAATGGGAATTTAATATATAACATGCCAGATAATTGTAATTTATAGCCTGCTAATTTGGAATGAATAACTGGAAATTATAAACAGTTCATTAAGAAATTAACAGAATAATTAAGTAAATGCACTTATTTTAATCAAAGTTGATTCTGTTTGCTTTGTATAGCAAAAAACTTCAAATCTTTGAGAATATTCCTAATCAAAAACAAATTTAGTGAAAATGATGTTATTAGAGTGCTAAGAAGTAAAACTTTATTTCATTTTAGTTGTTTTATACTTCATCTTTATGATCCATTGTTAAAAATGTTAAGTAAACTTAAAATCCGTATCTTAGATTTACTACAAGTTAGCAAATAACTAAAGTTGCAAAAATAAAATAGCCTTGTTCTCAAAAAAAAAAAAAATCTGATAACTATTTTTGGTGGGATAAAAATAAACAATGTTTGATAAAGATATAACTTTGATTTGTATAAAATCAATAGAGAGCCAGATATTATTAAGTTCATAAAAATAATTCGGTTGAACTGGACGCTCATATATTTAGGAGGGATGATGATTCCAAGTTTAAAAAATATCTTTTAAATAATCCTCTAACAATTAGTAAAAAGCTAGCTACCCAGGGAAGAAACTGGCACTCAAGAGTCAAAAATTAATTGAGGAGGAACAGAATTCAGCAGAAGGCACTGGTTTACCCTGGGCTGTCTAGTAAAATATGATGATGAGTAAATAATCATTTCTGAAATATTAAAATATATTGTCGTCAATAATACTTGATTGCACTAAATTTTGAAGGATATTAGTATTAATAAAAAACAATTACAAAATGTTATCTTCAGCGTCATGAAACAAGTTAAATAAAAAAGAATAACAAACGCAGAATTGAAAAATAAATAATTAACCAATTAATTTAAAAGCAGAAATCGAATTGACAAGTATTAAAAAAACTTTACCAAAATTATTCAACTTTGATTGATTAACGCGTATTACAAATTAATATTTCAAAAATTGCATTACTGAATATCACAACTATAAATTATCATTCTCCGTTTCGAACTAGTTTTCTTCTAAGTATAAAATTATAAATTCAAATACACGTAAGGAATTTAATTAAAATATTATACTTTAACTTAGAGTTGTTGAATCTCCATAGATTTATTTTTGCTTGTTTCAAAATTCTCAATATTGAATGAGATTTCAAGTCTTAATTTCTTTTTAAGGTGTCTTTCTATGTTCGGAGGAAAACTTTTGAAACATGATTTTTTTAAAACTATGTTTTTTAGCTGTATTACCAATTAAAATAATATACGTACAACAAAATTATTTGAAAATATTATATATTTTGAGAAATAGGAAAATTTCTAATAAATTGTAATGAAATTAACCAAAATGGTTAGCACTATACACAAAACTGTAATGTAACAATATTATTTTACTTTGCACATTAGTTATAGAATATAATGATGAATGAAATGAATCAAGTTCAGAGAAAATGCTTGAAATGCTAAGAAGTTATGGGTAAAAATATACTATGTATGCATTTTTTCCATAAATTTACAACTTCATTTTTCTAAAAACAGCTAGAAGTGAAAATAAATATGATCAACGATAAAACTTTTGGTTCATTTCATTGCCCAAATTATTTAAAACAGACGCTGAAAGTTTCATGTCAATACATCTATTAGTTTTTGTGATATCATGTTCACGGTGGTGAATGTTTATGAAAATTTAAATTTTGAGAGAATTGAAATTAAAGACAGATTTTAGCGGAAAAATATGTGACCCTGGATGAGAATCCAGGCCTTCCTTTTCCAAGAAAACAAACTGTTTTGGAAATATGAAAGTCTGAGCAAAAGAAATAACAATTAAAAAAATTGCCAACGTGGTCAATAACCAATGTTTTAACATTGTCGGATACCTTAATTTTGACATTTTAGTTTTCAGCTGATTAAATTTTAATAAATCAGAGAATAATGTATTTTAGAAGTATTTAGAGAGAATTAATGCAAACCGAATTGTTAATAAAGCACATAATTACCATTCAAAAATATCCAGAAAAAATATAAATTTAATTATATTTATTGCTAAAAGGTACTCAATATGAGATTCGACGAAAATTTTTCAACAACATGTAATTAAATCTATCATTCTTTCAATAAGATAATTGTTTTTATAGAATTTACTAATTCCATTAATTATATTTTTAAAAAACATGTTAAAAGCTTTTAATTTTAGTTAAGAAATGCATTACATTTGTTATTACTTTTTATTATTTGAAACAAGTGTTAAGACTGAAAAATAATCAATACGGATTAGAACACTTGACTAACTTTCCTAACTTTTTCCAGGAAATATTTTGAAAAAATTCTATTAAAAATGTCTGAATCGTTTAGGAAGAATCTTTTAAAATTAAATATGATTGTTTTCATTAATCGAAATCAATGGAGGAAAGATATCGAATGTCCAATTAAAATTTGTTTACTAAAAACTTTTATATATTTTCTTATCAAATGCTTCGTATATATGTATGTACATTAAAAATAATCACAGAATTAATTTATTAAATAAATGGAAAAATATCAAAATGGTGGAAACGTGATCTCAACAAAGTACAAAATGAGCATTAGTTACCGATTTTTCATCAATCCAAAGAATAACAAACATATTAAAATTATGAAATTTAATCCGCGAGTATATTCCATAGCGTAAAAACTCTTTCATTTGCTTGTACCTTAGTTTCACATTATTTAAAGGCATGCATTTCGAGATCGGTTATCTCACAATCTAGCAATCAACAATTAATTTAATTGTTATTATTTCGAAAACTCTTTGCCCCAGGAAGAAAAATATACATTTTTATAGTGTCTTGGAATTGAGCTTTCAATATGTTGAATATAGTCAGCTATACCCATACTCAAATCACTACTGATATTTGGAATTGAAGGTAGTCTTTCTTTTTCCTTATTGAAGCATGAGAGAAACTGTACAGTACTTTAGATCAGAAAAGAGATAACCAAAACTTATGATGAGATATAGTTGTTAAGTAAAACAATAAATAATAGTAGTACCGCATTTTCCCATAATTAAAAGTTACATTAATATGTTGCGCAACCGATTTTAAACTTGTTTGATTTTCAAAAGCAATCAGATTGCTCTCACCGCGTGTGCACACCACATCTACTTGCGGGCAAGCGCATACTTTAATTTGAGAGGCCGAAATCAGCTGAATAGTGAATCTAAATTGAGAGGGTACCATTAGAAAGCCGAATAAAAATATTTTCTGTTTTCAAAATATATAAGTTTTCAAAAAACACATAATTGATATTAAACACATAATGAATTCCATAATTAACAAACTGTGTGTAATTTGATATGGATATATTAACACATTAAAGGCGGGAGTCGTAGTACTACGATTTGATCCGTTTTACCTAGCATGCTTTCGTCAAGATCCCCCGCCTTTAATATGTTAACATTGAAGTATAACTTTTTTGGATACAAAAAGTATCATTCCATTCATTTAGTCAATAAAATACTTCTGAAATCTGCTTCAATATTTCTTTTTGCGTACAAATAAAAACTCCATAAATGTGTAATGTGGTCAGTTAAGGTAATAAATACGTTGAAATGTGAAAATAAATTGAACATATTTATTAAAAGAGTGGTCATATAAAATGAACTACCTACTCATGTAAATTGCGGAAATCCTTCAGTGTCCCAACATTTACCCGCTCCCCATCTTCTATCCATAATGAGTACATATGATTTCAAAGCTGCCATTTATGTTTTACTGGTGATGAAGTTTTAAAAAACGTTAATGCTACTAAAAGAAAACAGCAAATATCGGTACAAATGAGCAATGAATTGCAATTCCTGTCTTTCCCTCACTTTTTAAAAAATGTACTGAATGAAATAAAAGCAGAAGTTGAAATATTATTAGGAAGAACAGACTTTTTTCTATCCAAAAAAAAAAAAAAAATGAATGAACGATTTTTTTAAAGAGCTACAAGCTCACTGAGAACGAAAAAAAATCCGTCGAACCAGTCATTAACTCTCCAGATTTAATT
>JAPMOQ010025070.1:3038518-3092142 GCA_026543055.1 Argiope trifasciata | reverse complement strand
TATTTGATGTAAAAAACAATTGCTTTAAAAGTCTGTGTTTTATACAGATTGTTAAAATGAGCCTACATCATTTTAACAATCTGTAGGTATTTTTAATAATTAAAATAAATGAATAAAATGTCAAACTTGCACTGTATTGAGTGTAGACTAAGATAAGACATTCGGCAGCTAAATGTTATAAATAATTATAAGGCAATATATTGACTGTGCTTTAAAATCCAATAACTAAATCAAAATTGTGTTAGTTTTTCCAGTAATATTTACAAATGAATACCACTATGACTTAACCCCAATTTAATTATTAAAATATGTGCAGATTAAACTTTTTGATTGTCAATGCTTTGTACTTTTCTGAATCTCAAAAAGCTCTATGTTTTCCTCCTAGTGTTTCTTTGGGCAGCATCGAGTAAAAACAGATCTGTGAAACTCAGAACCATGAAAATGGAAATTTGATTAATGGCGTATATAACTCATTCCCCAATGGGAACATAAAATGAATCTCACTCTTCACGGATAAAGTTTCGAATGACTCAAATTGAATATCTTATGCATTATTCTTTCCATTATCTTCGATATTTTGGCTTTATGTGTTTCAGAATTGTGAGTTTGGATAATGTATGAAAGTTATTCAGAATTTCTCACATTAAGCTAATTATGTTATCTTAAAAGGTATGACAGCACCACACGTTCCTATAGCAATAAACTATGATCTAAAATAAATACAGAAAATAATAACTGCAATGAATTGTAGTGACTTTTTTATATGATTTTGAATAGGTTTTATAGCTGGAAAGACATCAAAAACTATGATCAAATACATATTTTCTATAAAGATATTTTTATTTGTATAATAACTTTAAAAAATGATTATTAAACTAAATTTCTTAAAATACTTATTTAATATTTTTAATAAAAAAAAATCATATGTTTGTCACAATAATAAAGATTATTAAAATTGGAAATATTTAAATAGTTTTTCTTTGAAAAGCATTGTTAAAAGCCCATAAAAAATTATAATTTGTACTAAAGCGAATAAATATTAGAAAAAAAACTAAGAAAATGTAAAATAATCGTATTAAAATAACGACACTTTGAAGTTAAATATCTTAAGTGATAAAAAGGTCCCTCTCCAATTGATACTTTAATACTCTACACTTGCAATAGAAATGCATCTACACAAAGGTTGCTAAGTATGAAATGTCACTTGATTTTGATAACGGGATATAAAAAATAGAATAAAATTTGCTTTATAACATTCAATATACAAGTATAGTTTTGAATGTTTGGTGCAATAAATAACGGTTTTTATAATTGAAATGTATTTACTCTAAATGAACCTTACATAGTCTGGCTGTTTTGTTAAATCGGTGTTCTTTTAGTTGAAGATTTAAAAAAAATATTGATAAGTTGCAGAACGAGTTTTAGTTGTTTAAACTGAAATTTAAAGTGTTTTATAAAAAATACTTTTTAAATTCAAATCCTTAGAAAGGTTCCCCCAGAAGTATTCTCACATATTCGACCCTTAATTCTTCAAAAGGTTTGTGGTTATTGAACATGACTGTGAGTGCTCGTATTTTCAGAATTCCATACTGCTTAAGCCCACCGGGAAAATGAATCACAGGAAATTAATGGAGTATCAACTTCATGCATTTCGCAAGCAATTCTACAAAAATACAAGTGAGCGGTCTTTGGCGATTAATCGCTGGAATGCAATTAATACACAAATATCCAAATTCAAGCAAATATTTTGAACTCATTTCCGGTTGACTGAAACCAAAATTTGACTCATAACTTCAACTATAATCATAAATATTTGTTTCGTTGTATTTGAGTTATCTGGTCTCAATACATTTGAATGTACAGACTAATATATGGCCGATCCATTAACAGTAGGTATTCCAAATTTTATATAGATATGTAATTTCTGTATTAAATCTATCCACTAAATTTTATTATATTTCTTTGTTTTATAATTATAATATTCAAAAATTCAGAGATAATGGTTTCCTCTGAAGAGATTTCGTTCAACAAAATTGGCGTAAAGGTATTATGAGACATTTCATTCACTTAGGTCGAAATGTTTAGAATTAATGTATTCAGAAACAGACGGACGAACATGTATCTTTTCAAAAATGTGTTTTTCATGTTCATGTTTACTTTGTACGTCTTAAAAAATTAACTTTAAATCCCAATTTACTTTTTAAGGCCCTATTTTTCACTTTTAAGAAATAGTGGCATTCAGGGATAGTATTTGAAACACTACTAAAATTTTGAATATCAACATAAAACTGAGCCATGTTGGCCTTGTAGTAAGGTCTCAATTTCGGAGCCAGAAATCTTTTCCTGAGATTATTTCACTTCAGATTCCGCTTTTGTGGGCCTTATTCAAACAATTAAATCTAAGGTTATGAGTTGAATATTCTTCCACTTAATTGGAAAAGAAGTATAAATTTGGTTTGACTACTCAAGTATTATTCACATTTTCTGACCACTGCTCATAACTAAAAAATTCACCCTAAAGCAAAAACTGCCTTGCTTCAAAACGAGTTCATAATGACTAAACTAGAAATAATAATTATGATAGCATTATTAATATAACTATATCATACTATCAACAAATAGCTACTGTCTTACTTCAAATAGAAATTTAAAAGAGCAAAAAATTATTATAAATGATTGATTCATCGATTTGTTTTAATTATTAAAAAACAAATCAGTTGAAGACAATCATTCCTTTTTAGTATTCCAACGCCTTAGAAAATATTTGATAAAACTACAAAACTTTTGAACAAAAATATTTCATTCATACTTCATAATATCAAAATCCTTTTTCATACACTGTATGAAAGATGAGCAAGCGAGGATGTGTGAAAGAACAATCAAACATTTTTGTACCTTACAAATCATTTTCGAATTTTCCACGGAATACCAATTTAATTCATTCCTCTTTCATAAATTTCTTTTCATACGTTTAGATAGTATATTTATCATAATACTTCATGGAAAGACAATCTATGAAAGATCTGCAGAGAACAGTGTAACAAAATTGCACTTTTTTCCCTTTTGTAATCAATGACTTCATTATGCTTCCACAATGCTTATCAGTTACAATCAAACATTAATCAAAAATTTATGATTTCCATCTATTTTTAGCACTTTTAACATTTTTTATCGTTAGAAATTTACAATAAAAGTAAGTTCAAAATATTTAAATAATCATCGAATCTTACAAATTTCAATCGTGGTATAATGTTATCGGGATTAAAAGACATTGTTTCTAGTACGAAAGTTCTGTTGGGAAGATTCTAACGCAGAAGAATTTTCATTAGCTTTAAAGAAGGATTTTTTAAAAGTTTACAACATGTTTATAACGGTGGAATAAAAAAAGAACTTATTAAAAAAATATATAAATTTTTTTCCAAAAAAATGCATCAAAGATGTGTTAAGGGTTTTATAATGATATATATTAGAAGAAACTTTCTCCCATATTATTTATAGGAGATAAATTTTAATATCAAAAGTTAACAACCGTTCTATTATAATTTCATGTGAATTTTTATCACTCTTGAACACAGTATCAGTAGTCAGTCACAGTATCACAGTATCAAAGCAGTAGTTAGTGTTGTTTTTTTTATCTTAAAACTATCAGTTTTCAAAAATTTTACTTCCATAAGAGGTGGAAAGTGAAAGGAGGAATGCATTTCCGGAGTTCTTTTTCAATCTTTGACCTTGATTCATGCACCATTAGATACTTTTTAGTTTCTTTTTTTAACCATGTCAATGCAAGTGTCATGTGGTTTATGATGGCACTATATTATTACAACTCAAAATTGCTTACTGTATTATTATATAGCTTATATAAACGTCATGAACCTTTCAAAGTTGGCACTAAAATATTTTATAGAGTATCATTAAATGTTACAGGTTATTTATCACTATCAATAAAAAAAAATTATCAAAAATTTTATAACAAATAAAAAATTGTTTTGACCTAACACCTTACTTTATAAAAAAAAGGTGAATGGGCAAGTTTTAAAAACAGAAATATTTCATGTCTTCATTATAATTTAATGTTTAGACCTTTATAGTAAATAAAAATTATTCTAAAGTGTTTCATTGTAAATTAATACCTTTTACCGTATTATATTAAGAATTTATACAATAGTTTTTATGTACCTTAAGTCAGTGTATAATCGTTAAACTTATTTTTAAATGCACATTTTATTTTCTTCTCAGCCCTATTTTAACTAAATAGGCACATTCTGACACTTGCGTAAAAAGAATATGAAACTGAACAGTAATCACGAAAATTCCTCGCATATTCTTTTACAAAGATGTTTACTTTTCACCTGTCGCATGAAATTGTTGACGTTACTCACAAAATACTTGCATTTTACTTTAGCAGCATAATAATCGTGGCCGTAAACATCACCGGTATTCTGTTACTTCAGAGAATAATGAAGAAAACAATGTGCATCTTCTTTTCAACTAATTTCGAAACGTTGACACAATTAAGCAAATTTAATCACAAGATCACATACCAAGTTTTCTTTTGAATTCGATGCATTTCTTTAGTTTTCATATTTACATAGATAACGATGGTAAAATCCTTGATTTATTCGGTTCACAATTTATATAAACAGCTAAAATAAATATATATAAATCTTAGATGCAGAATCTGTGAATCAAATTTTAATTGTATATCTTATTAAGTATTGAAATACCTTTAGATTCTTAAAAATGTAGCTTTTGCGAAGATAAATATTTTGGCAGTTTTGAATACTATTATAAAATTAAAGAGAGAATCAGCTACTGCTTTAGAAACTAAATTTCAGACATAATTCACAAATTATTTGATTAATGTGATTTGTTATCTTGGATTTTATTAACAGAAGTTCTTCTCCTAATTTAGTAATAAAAGTAAGAATTTTATCTTAAATTTCAAAGCGGCAAACATTTAGAAGTCCATCAGTCGCTGGGAATAATATGATCAATAAATTGCAATTTTCTTTGAAATTCCCTCGTAATATATTTTAATCTTTAAAGATGCACTCATAATGTATATTTTTAATGTATGCTTAGTTTAATTATAATAATGTCCCTGCTTAAAGCAACACTAGGATTATTTTGCTACGGAACTCAAAATTATGAACCCTGGTCAGATGACGAAGACGATACATTAGCGGCCTCTCCCATCTCCAAACTCCCACACTACATCAACACATGTTTTTAAAGGGACTTCTATCTTAATTGTTAGGAATTTTCATTGTTTGGCGCCCGGTATTGGTTAATGATGTGGAGATATGGGCACGGTTTACCACTATTTAATGGAATGTATAGAGGTCTCAGAGTTAAGGAAAAACTTGAAGATTGTAAATGATTTAAGTACGGTACTGATGGTACCAGGTAATCTGAAAACCCTGAAGGATGATGTTAACGATCGATAATTTCATTCCAATTGTTTGAGAGAGTGCAGATGGGAATAAAGACAGCTATTTACTTACCCGAAAGGAATGCTAGTTTGACTGATCAGTCAATGTAAGGTTGGACAATACTTATTCAGCAGTCAACCACAAAAAATCCTGTCGATACTACTATGTTCAGTGATTTCGGGATGGTTGGTTGTACACAAGAATATATTGTTTAATGAAACTGACAAACATTTAATACACGTTCTTTAACTCCTCTAGGCATTTGTTCATCACAGGAAACTGAACTTTGTCATGATAACAACATACAGTTTCCGATTGGCTTACTTCTCATTCACAGTTCAAAAACCCACTAAGAGTACATTCTTTGCTCGTATCTCCAATATCTTATTGATTCAGATTTTTGCATTTTGGAGCCGATGTAGAAATTTTTTCTTTAAAATTTGCAGATTCTTGTTTTACATTTCTTATTTTCTTCCCTTTATCTGATATCGCTGATCTCCTCATTACTAAAAAGCCATATCACACGTGTACTGCTTAGATATTCAGACGATTGCTAGCCGAGTGACGAAAAGATTTCATAACTCAAAATAAATAAATAAAATGGAAAGATAATCATTAGTGTTGCCACAAACATGCGTCTAAAAATAGATTTAACAAATAATGATGCTTTAGACTCATTTGCTACTGATTTTGTGTTAATTAAAACTTTCCTTTTTTGGCATTATTTCACGTAATGATATAAATAATTGCTACATAATCTTAATTTTCTTTAAATATTTACTTTTTACTTTATTATTATTAACTGTTTAATATGTCCATTGACTTAGGTTTTATTAACTATATCGGTACCAGAAAATTATACTTTTTAAAAACCTGTATATTTTTTTAATAAATGAAACCAATGAGAGTTTCAGAAGGATTGAGATAATAAAGAAAGCCGGTATTTGAATTTATTTTCACCAATTTCGATTACAGAAATATGTCATTAGTGATGGATATTTAGCTAATAAAGAAAAAAGAACTGAAAAAAAAACAAAGTACCATCTGTGAGCAATAATAATACGAGCAGGAATTTTCACTGAAAAATAATATTGCAGTTATCTCCAAACTTTTCTATTGTTTAGTAGGAGGAGAACTATAAGCCATAATTTTTTTAAATAGTATCAAGGAAAGAGCGAATCAGTAACACTTCAAAGCTCTTTTGTCGATGATAACTGAATCTGTAAAAAAGTTAATGGCTGGTAGTGCTTGTGCATTTAAATTTCATAATTTAAAGAAAAATATAATTTTGATTGAAAAAAGAAATCTTGATTTACGACAGTCTTTTTTAATCTATTTTTGATTGTCCCAGGTAATCTGTTTGAATACTCGAAAATAGATTATAGGTAAAATTAGATAAAAAGTAGATTAAATATAAGATATGGGAAGATAAATGTTAAAATTTTAAAGCACCCTGCCCCTTCATATACTTTTAAAATTGCTATACAAAATTTTCAGTTAGTCTTTAGGGGAGGCTAATGTATAAAAAAGCAGGAAGTTTACTGGTAAATATTAAAGATTAAAATATTTGTTATTTTTTAAAGCAATGAATTCAATATTGAGAATAGATTTTTCATTAACACAAACATCGAAAACATTGGAAGGTAGTTTACGCACTGTTCTTCACAGAGAGAATATTTTGATTCTATTATCATTTTTATAAAATTTGATAAAAAGTTTAAGGTACAAAGAACACCAAAGAAAATTTTTGCTTTCAGAATTCTTCAGATTAAAAAAATAGCAATGTGAAACAGATAATGCCTATGCATTTTTTGGGGACAACTATAGAAGTAACCATTTTTTTTTTCTGACGAATTCAATACATACAAAAAAAACTTTCGAAGACAAGAAAGATTTAAAACACATAATGTTAAAAAAAATTAAGTCACATTGACAAATAAAACCCCGGAAACTGTCAGATTTCTGTGTAACTTTTTTTGCAATGGATTCTTTTCTTTTTTAAAACTATTGTTTTCAAATAAAAACATTTTTTTTAGTTTCCAGACGAGGAAATAATACCGAACCATTATTTTTTCTCAAGAAGTTTAGATTAAAATAAAAATACCATCTGTTTTAAATAGTTACTACGGTTCATTCTAGAATTACTTTATAGTTCTGAAACGTAGTATTAATAGGTGCCTTTGAAAAAGCATTTTAATTTTCAAATGCCACGAGTAAAAATGATTAAAGATATACTTAGAAAAGTATATCTTTAATCATTTTTAAAGATTTTTCACTAAAAAGGCAAATAAAATAAGAGATATAAAGAATTCAAATACCACTAAGTAGTTACTTTTGTAATTGATTTGACCAGCTATATAATTTTACAAAAGAGTGCTTTTACATTTTATATCTATGTTATATTAAGTAAATTTCTTTATTAAAGCTTTGTATTTATTTTAACAATATGATTATAATTAAATAAACAGCAATTCCTTAAAAGTGAATGTTTTTTTATTGTCAGATAAAAAAATATAATTTATTATTAGAATATTTATAAATTAAAAATGAATCATTTCTAGTTATAAGAGAATATAGATTTCTGTGTTAAGTTTGTTATTCGATTCTACTGATGTATTGTATTAAAAATGTGCATTGATTGGTTTTTCGCTAACTTTTATGAAGAAATATGAAATTTTAAACTCAGCTTGTGTTAAAAGGGGATAAAAAACATTTAAAAGCTATTAAATATTCCCAATCTAGCATCTTGAGTTTTTTTTTTTAATTTTTGAATTAAGAATTTGCTTTAATACGTTTCGGCAAATTGTCCAGTTGGTTAATTTTCAGAATATCGCCAAAGGAGACTCGATAATCAGTTTTTGCATTTCGATTACATTGTTTTAAGCAATGTCTAATTACTTACAATCTTCGAAGAAAAATATCTGCACTCACAAACGTTGCCCATCAACCTAATTAAAAATACAATTTTAAAACAAAGCAGCATTAGATATTTTTGGCGAACTTCTCGAAAGAATTGGTACTTTAAATTGTGCCCCAAGCGAAGTTTCACAATCAATAATTTAATTCAGTTGTTGCTCTTTTAAATTGTTTTTCCCATAATTAACTAGCTCAAAATAATTTTAAAATTCTAAACATGAAAAGTATATTTTTTTCTTTTAAATTAATTTCGTAAGGTATTCGACTACGTTCGATGGAATATTTTTAAAATTGGATTTTTTAAAATTATTTACAACCATGATTTTTGGATGTATTCTCAATTACAATTCAAAATACCACAAATATCACAAAATTATTTGGAAACATAATATATTTTGAGAAACGGGAAAATGTGCAGTAAATTTTAATGAAATTAACCAAAACGGTTAACACTCAACACAAAGCTGTAATGCAACAATCCTATTTTTCTTTGCACACAAATTATGGAGCATAAAGAAGATTAATGAAATGAACGAAAATCTAAAAAAACACTTTGAGATGCAAAGAAGTTATTGGTAAAAACATTCGTACATGTATATTTTTCCATGCATTCACAGCTTAATTTTTCTAAAAACACCTATAAATGGAATAGTATTTCAACAACAATAAAATTTTTGGGTCATTTCATTGCCCATAACTTTTAAAACATACTTTAAAAGTCTTATGTAAGTACCTCAATTAGCTTTTGAGAATCATGTTAATGGTGGAGATATTTTATGGAAATTAAAATTGAGAAAATTGAAGTTAAAGACAAATTTTAGCTGAAAAGATTGTCTCTGGATGACAGGTCAGAGATTCCTTTTTCTAGAAAAGATAAATTGTTTGGGAAAGAGGAAAGTTTGAACTACAAGAAATAACAACGATAAATAATTTGCCAATGTAGTTGAACACTAGTTTTTTTAATGTAGTCGGATACCTTAAAATGTATTACAAACAAACAATTAAAATAATTTTCCTTAAACATAAAAAACTACAAGAACATCTTTCCAAGTAAGTACAACAATATATAGAAATAAATTATAAGAAATAATATGTGGCAGAAAATTGTATTTTCACAAATCAATTATTCTTTTTTAAACACTAAATCAAAATATAGAAATTAACGCTTTTACTACTTGCCCAACCTAACTGACCGTGATTGACTAACCTAACTGACCTAACACATTCTATCTGGCCCTGCCAATTTCTGCTTTGAATTCTGTTTGAAATTCTGATTTCTGTTTGAGGAGGCTGGATGCAAAACGAGTTATTAAGATTATTATTGCTAGCTATCAGTAAGGATGTATTTGCTTCAGATTCTTCTTTCCTAGTTTGAAACCGTAAACGACCTACAAGAGTAAAGTCTTCATAAGAATTTGAGAGCTGTTTGGGCCTGACCAGTAGTGAAAGGGTTAAAATCAATGAATCATATTAAAGTTCAATGAATTCTAATAAAGTTTGAAATCCAAAATATACCGTTAAAATTCTATTGACATGTAGAATATTCTTCAACAGATATAAAAATATCTTAGACATCTATTCAAAATTTTACATCCCGTATTGAATTTTAATGTAATTTATGGTCCCTATTTTTAGCAATGTTAATACATTATTTTTCAAAGACGATATGCCTGAATGATCATGTGTTTTCGGTTGGGAACGTTATGTGATGTCGAGTATTTATAATCGTATAAATATTTAATTATGAACATAACTAAATAGTTATAAGATTTAATAATGGTTTTGTAGTATTATTCCATTAAATTGAGGTTAATTGGGATTTGAAATCGATATGAAATATTCAGACTGTTGAAAACAACTTGTTTTGAGAGATTACATTTGAACATGACTTGTAAGTGCTGGAAATGCGACTTATTTCTGTAAATGTCACTACATATAAGTGATTAGATGGAACTGTGAACTTTTGCATTATGGCAGCAACTTCCGCTTTATTGCTTTCAATCAAATATGGGAACCAAAAATTACCTGATAGAGCAAAGCATTCGTTGACAGCCTCCGTAAATCGAAAATAAAGTCTTTCAAAAGTTTGTGAGCAACTTACACTGAAGTGACAAAAGTCATGGGATGACTGTTAATATCGTGTCGGTCCTCCTTTTGCCCGGCGAAGTGCAACAACTCGACGTGTCATGGAGTCCACAAGTCGTTGGAAGTCCTCTGCAGGAATATTGAGCCATGCTGTCTGTATAGACGTCCATAATTGTGAAAGTGTGGATGGTGCAGGAGTGTGGGCACGAACGGAACTTTCGATGATGTCCCATAAATGCTCGATGGGATTCATATCGGGCGATCTAGGTGGCCAGATCATGCGCTGAAATTGTCCTTAATGTTCTTCAAACCAATCGCGAACAGTTCTGGCCCGGTGACATGGCGCATTGTCATCCATAAATATCCCATCGTTGTGTGGGTACGTGAAGTCCATGAATGGCTGCAAGTGATCTGCAAGCAGCTGAACATAACCATTTCCAGTCAATGATCGGTTCAGTTGCACCAGAGGACCGAGTCCCTGCCATGTAAAATCAGCCCACACCATTATGCAGCCACCACCAGCTTGAACAGTGCCTTGCTGACAGTTTGGGTCCATGACTTCGTGGGGTCTGCGCCACACTCGAACTCTACCATCAGCTCGTAACAACTGAAATCGTGACTCATCTGACGACGCCACGGTTTTCCACTGGTCTAGGGACCAGTCGATATGCTCACAAGCCCAGGAGAGTCGCTGCAGACGATGTCGTGCTGTCAGTAAAGGCACTCGAGTCGGTCTTCTGCTGTCATAGCCCAAGGAAGACAAATTTCGCCGCACAGTCCTATCGTACACGTCCCTCGTACGTCCCACATTGATTCCTGCAGTTATTTGACGAAGTGTTGCGTGTCTATTAACATTGACCATTCAACACAGACGTCGGCGGTCTCGGTCGTTAAGTGCATGTGGTCGCCCACTGCACTTTCCATGTTGGGATGTGATGCCAGAAATTTCCTACTCTCAGCACACTCTTGATACTGTGAATCTCGGAATGTTGAATTCACTAACGATATCCGCAATGGAATGACCCATGCGTCTAGCTACAACTAACATTCCACGTTCAAAGTCTGTTAATTCTCGTCGTGCCGCCATAAATCACGAAAAACCTGTTCACATGAATAACTTGAACACAAATGAAAGCTCTGGAAAACGAACTGCGCATTTATACTTTTTCGCTGCGATTTCTACTACCATCTGTATATTTGCATATTGCTATCCCATGACTTTTGTCACTTCAATGTATATGTTGTTTTTGGTGTTGTCTCTAATCCCACACTTTCATGAAACCAAATATCTCTAAAAAGTCCAAAAACAACAGCAAATCCCTCGGAATATCAAAAATATCAAATTGCAAGCATCTAAAATTAGGGAAAGCCTAATCTGCCCCAAACCAAGGAAAATCAACTAAGATCATTCGTCCGTGTTAAAAGGTGAGGCATTTGGTGTATTCATTCAAAAAACGAGAGAGCCGTTTGCTGTTTTCTAGAGATATCCAGACAGTGGCACCAACCGGGACTCTTACCAAAGTACCAAAGGTGAACAGGTGGGACTCTCCAAAGAGCATTCGACTCCATCTTTTTGACAGAGGAAATTTCAAAATAAGTGAGCTTTGCATTACCATGCAATATGTCAGGTGAGACTGTCTTAGCTAATTTATCCGCTATCACATTACCATTTAAACCAACATGTGAGGGGACCCATGAACTTCTTGTAAACACTACTTCTAAAGCTATTTCTTCATCAGGATATTCATTTGTATTCAAAGTTAATCCCTAAAGATTATTTAATAGAGATTAGTGAACTTTTAGGAACTGTCTCATTTATGATATGCCATTATGTCTTATTTTTTACATTTATATATCATCATATTTTATGTTTTTCAAAGCAATCTCACTCTCTTGTCAGTTTAATTCATATCAGTTGTTAATTCAGGATGTAAAGAACTACACGGTACGTACCTCAATTCGGCTAATCTTTTTTCAATCCTGAACTGGCATTTTTTACCCACATACAAACATGATTTTAAAAAATTGAATTTGTGAAATGATGTCACATCATTTTCCATTTATGCCAGATTTTGCTTACAGTTTTTAGGCCCGTTTTTTGTTTTGTATTGTAAGTAATTTTACTCTAAAATTTCTTTTAGTTATTTTATATCAACTTTAGTTTTTCTATACTTTTTATACAACTTTTAGTTTTTCTATAACCAAAATTTGCTCTTTCAATTTTTTTTCTCATCTGATACTTTCCAAAAGACAATATTCATTTTTTTCTTCGATGTATACTTATTCCCAATGATTAGGGATATTCACGATTTTAGGGGCTTGTAGTGGTGTTATAGTTTGTGGAAAGGTGTTACTTAAATACATTCAAGTCAATTTTTTCCAATTAATTCCATCGAAGAATTTTAATGATTATCCTCGTAAGTTTTTAAAAATCAGCCAAAAGTAATTTTTTCCTTAAATCAAAAACTTTTTTAAGTTGTTTTTAAATGTTTTCTATTTAAGCTATTTCTATTCTAGAGTTTCAAAAGATTATCTTTTTTCAGAATATAGTTCTAACTCGAATATAATTCAAATGAGATAAGTAACAAAACATTAGAATATCTTTGAGAAGAAAGATTTCACAATGCTGTAGAAAAATTATTTTTTCAGTAAACTGCAGAAAAATATTACAAAATTTAACAAACTTTTCCCAAGTGACCGAAGTGATTTATAAATATTATTATACTCCGCAGATCGCTAATAAAGCTGAAAATCATTTCCGTAAACAACTTATTTTCCAAATAAACGTGTACCACCAACAGATTGAAAAGCCATAAAAATCATTACAAGGCCTTAAAATGAGTTGTTGTTACTAATAGTGACATAAAATTCAAATATTTTGATAAAAATATGCGCTAAATGTGAAAAAAAAACGTGACAAAGAACTTTAAATATTTGTCACTTTGAAAAAAAACTCAAAGACCACACGCATTAGTATTTCATACATGGCATTGAAAAAAAATAACATGAGAACAGATAAAAAGACAAAGTTTCCAAAAAAGGAACAACAAAATAAATATATATCTTTTGTTTTTCTTTAGGTGAGCAATGGTTGTAGATTTTTACAAGAAAACTTTTGCAAATTTTTATATTATATTTTAATCATCTGTCATTTTTTAATACACTTGCCGATCGTTACATAGCGTGAGCTCTTTGTATAGTAGACGTTTTCTACTTTTGAGACTCAATTAGTTAAGAATAACTTGAAAAGTTTTGCATGATTTATAGATATTGTCATCATAGTTCTGCTTTTACTTTACTTTTTTACAAACTTTAGATATTCTTTTAAACGATTCGATCGCGATTATGTATGGTAGAGTTGTTGTATTTTTAAAATTTTGAAAATGAACCTTTAAATCCTTTTCATCAGTGAAAAATTACTTTAAGGGCTAACACAAACAAGTGCATTTTCAAATGAAGTAAATGTTTAATAACCTGAAAAACCATACAATACTGTAAAATTCTGAAATCTAGGAAACGTTAATATTCTTTATTAATTTCCTTTATCATAGCCATTTTGAATATTGGAAATGTGTGCTATCATCAATTTCTACTTACATTAAACGAATGTAGACATTCAGCATGCACTAATGTTGAATGAAAATTTATTTGTTATTCTATAATACTTATAGTACTGCATTATTATTATATTAGTTTTATTGTTAAAAAATATTTTGAAACATATCGAAATAATAGAAAGAAGTAATGGCCTTTTTTATCTACTCTTCAATATAAGATGAATAGTCCAGTCTTAATGAGAAAAAAATCAACTTAAACAAAAAAGGTTATACGATTAACTCTTCATAGCATCATTTACTAAATGATATATCTAAATAGTTTGCTATCTTGCTTAGAACATCTTGAATCAGATTATCGCAGATTAACAAATGAAAGTTGTAACAAAAAATAATATGCATATTTACAGAGCACTTAAGGATTTTTTTATTCAAGAGTCATTATTCAATAAACTATATTACCTTATAAATTAAAAAAATATCATTTGCATCACATTTTAGATGTAAATATATAAAAAAAGGAAATTTGCTTTCTTCCAATATGATATTCTCTATCCATAATATTCACGAAAGCTCATATAAAAATTAATCGTTCGAACTAAATATCAAAATCCTTTCTGTGAGAGAATCATTATATTGAAGCAATGATTCTCTTACAGAAAAGACTAAAATTGCTAATACAAAACTTTAAAAAACGAAGGAAAACATTAAAATAACCTCAAATTTAATCCATAAAGGAAGATAACAATGGATGATCATAAAATAATAAATGTCAGGCCTCTTGCCGTTTCATTAATTTGTCACACATAGATAAACTCGCACAAGGCTAAATCTGTGAAATTGAAAGAATTTTAACATTTAATAGAATGTCCAAACAAAAGTTGGCGTTTCACAGCACATTAAAAGGTCGACCAACTGTACGGCAGGGCAAAAAATGATAACAATTTGTGTCTTGCTATGACTTTCCAACATCTTATTTCACTTCTCATCTGATCTTATCTGTGTATATCAACATAGATTTGAGATGGTTCAAATGCATATTATATCAATCTATGTATGATAATATTTGGACTTTCATTGACCTATTTCATATCTATTCGATTATCACTGCAAATTATTGGCATAGCCTTATTTTGATCTTTCTTGGTAATATACAGAATCATTGATGTGTAACATAGAATAGTTATAGGAATAGTCTTCAAACCCAATAATTTCATGGAAATTACATTACTTGTCTTGCCATTTTGTTTTTGAAAACAAAGGCAAACATTTCAAAGAAAATATTCATGAAATAATGTGCAATTTTTTAAATTTTTTAACCGAAAAATGCTCAGATTTAAAGATGAATGACTAGAAAATTGTACCATTTAGTAAGCTGAAAGTTTTTTAATGTGAATTGAAATCGAAAGATATAAAATTTTTTTTTCTAATTAATTTTTTATAATACTTTTATGAAAATAATATACATTTACTACCATGTGAGGAACATTATTTTCATTGTTTTAATTTAACCTCCATAAGCAAAGAATTTTATTTCGCATCAAAGGACAGGAGTCACGATTGGTTTCCCTACATATTCTTGTATTATAGAAAATCAATGTCATGCAAGGGCGAAACTCTACGAATCCTTATCATTCTTCATTTAACCGATTATGCATATCACCTGAATTTTCTAAGATTTAGTAGAGCAGAATCTCAAAGCTCTGACATGCAAATCCTAGGAGATCTAGAGAAGCATATATTATTGGGTATTCTAATACTTTATGACTGATACTGTATCATTCGATATGACTTTGTGAACATTGGAATCAGATAGTACCTGATAATGTAATCAGGTCAGCTAAATATCATGAAATTACTCTGAATATGATTCTGCCCTCTGATTTTAACATATGTTTTGTAACATTAATATGTTAAATAATTGGGATAAAAATTTGGTATAATTCTTAATCCAAAATGAATGTTGTTCTTATTGAATTATGGTGTGGTTTTATGATGTAATGTAACAAATCTAATTTGAAGGAAAACCTTTTTAATCAACTGAAAGCTTCATGCCTTTTTGAACAGTTTTCATGAAAATAATATCCTTTCATGAATTCTCAACTTATAGTATTTTTTACTCTCAAATGCTTGATAAATTTCACAAAAGTCAAACTTTTTGCCACAATTCTTTGTTTTATTTGAATTACAATTTAATCAAACGATCGCACACACAAATCGATGTATCAGTTTAATGGTTTTATTTAAAATAAAAGGAATATATATTTGGTAAAATTTTTAAATTTAAAAAATTATATAGAAAGGGAAAACATTAAATTATATAGAAATGCCATTCCTTTTGTTTAAAATTTCTCAGACAGTGTATGTTTCAATTTGCAAAAACGGTTTAAAAATCTATGTTTTGAAGAAATAATCATTTAAAAATGTCAAAGGAACAATATTAAAGAGTACGATACATGAAAGACAATCATTGAGATATCGCTAAAGATTCAAGAGTTTGCTTGTTTATGTGGTATTGTTCAGATGCAAGATGTTCCTAAGTGACTTTTGAATAGCTGTGATCACTAATTCTTGAATAGTAACACCTTTTTTGCCAATTAGGTAAATTTTTAGAATAGAGTTAAAAAAATTAAATAAAATAATCCTGAAGTTTTAATATTGAACTTGAGTATCTGTGATTTAAAAAAAATAACTAACAAAAACTTTATTATGCATATTGTTATTTCTTCACTCAACACATCGACGGACTATATTAATACTCCTCATAACACATTCATTTGGTTAAGGATCTCTAAAATAATACTCCTCAAATAAAATCAAACCAATTTAAAAAACAACCAGCTTTTATTAAAACACAATTATAAATTGATAGAAAAGCACAGTAATATAAATATATACAGCTAGCGTCACGTGATTGCATTGAGTCACGCGATTGAGCGAGATGGAGAAATACGCGTGCCCATTAACTAACAGAAACTTTATTATGCATATTATGTTTTCTAATTCGAAATTAGGAAAAAACTCCCTTCAAAGCGTAACTAAATTGATAACTTTGATACAGAATTTTCATTGCATCGTTTCAAAATACTTCCCAATCACTTTTTTCTTTAACTTTCAATATTTAATTTTTTTATGTTCAATAAATGTTTCTAATATTTCATTTTAATTTATTATTCACGAACTAGAAATCACAACTGTAATGCGAAAATTAAGTAAAAGTTCAAATCACCAAAAATATTATAAAATTTAAAGCCTGATGCTTTTATATTGCTTTGTTTTTTAGATAAACAATTTCATTAGAATAACATTGTTTTTCAGAAAATGTTCATAGACACATAATGTTTTGAAATATTTAATTTTTCATTAAATTTTTAAATGAACATCTTTTAAGAATTTCTTTTTGGCAAGAAAAATTGTCAATTCGACGAATGAAATTTTAATATAAAAAAATAAAATGTAACAAGGGATTATAAAAAAATGAAAGACAGCCATTTATTTCCTCTTAAAATATTTCAAATAAAGAGTTAAATACAAAAATCAAACCAAATCTTTTGTTCAGAGATTTACTCGAAATAGTTTTTTTATACTTGTTCAAAACTTCTAATTTTTCCTTAAAGATAAGTGAGAAAATAAAGAGGATCATTGTCTGAAAAATCAAGGATTATTCCTGGGTTTATAGCAACGGACGAAATTTCAAGTGAAATAAATGCTCACAAGTATCGAGATTTTCAAAAAGAAAAATAATTCAAGATAGAAAAAAAGTATTTATCCGATTATGAAGTACAGCTTTTTCACTGAAAAGGAGCTTTACAGCTAATCTGAAGAAGAAATTTGGTTGCTGAAGAAGAAATAATAATAATATAATAAGCTGAAGAAGAAATAATAAGAAGAAAAACATTGAAATAATTTGTTTTAAACAAGAATTTTAGTATTTAATACTCTTCCAAAGGACTTAAAAAGCATATTTAATAGTATATTGTTATTTATAAAAGTATTCTATTAAAAATGTACTAAGAAACTGCTTAGTAGGGAATTTAATAATTGCTATTAAATCTTTATATGTTTAGAAAATTTTTAAATGACCATAATTATAATAGCCATTAGCCATTACCGATTTTTTGAGCTGCAAATTAATTATAGAAAAAGGAATAATTTTCTTCATTTTTTCACTTAATCTCTTACACTCACAGTTAGTAAAACTCCCCGATTTAGTACTTTTTTCATGTAATTTGTTTTATTCAATAAATATAACATATTTTATATAGATTCTTCTTTGTTACTTATTGCCATTCTTTTTCCATAAGCATAAAAAACTTACTAAATTTCGAAATATCTTCTATTCAACTTTCAGAAATCAAAATATCAAGTTGGCTATTCAGTTTTCAGGAATCAAAGTATCAAGTTGGCTATTCAACTATCAAAGTATCAAGTTGGCTATTCAACTATCAAAGTATCAAGTTGGCTATTCAGGTATCAAAGTATCAAGTTGGCTATTCAGGTATCAAAGTATCAAGTTGGCTATTCAGGTATCAAAGTATCAAGTTATCAAGTTAGCTATTCAGCTTTCAAGTATCAAAGTATCAAGTTGTTATTCAAGTATCAAAAGCTCACATTAAAAATATCATTACATTCCATCTGTTTCTCTGCTCTCCTCAAATATTTTAACTTAAGTACAGATGATCAATTTATTTAACTTTTAGACTTTACTGGATTAATACATTATATTTATCTGCATATCTATTCAATGTAAAGAATTCTTTCAATCTTTCAAAAATTGACAAGAAATTTTCAAAGGTTGAAAACTAGATGCTGCAGACGTCCTCTGGTGCCTAAATCCCCAATGTAATTTCCAGATACAAAAGTAAAAGATTTTTGTGGCTGCCCAATCAGAGTAAGATGACATTGAAATTTCCTTTTCCTTCCGTTACGTTATGTCTGGCGTATTGCAAAAAGAAGATATGTGTTGTATTTTTTGTCATTCTTAACGTGTAGAGGCGTATTGAGTAAAGTTAAAACTTATAGTTTCAATAAAGCTGTATCGTGCAGTAGCATTTCTACAGCAGGGATGAAAATAAAGCATAAATAAAATATGTATTTTAGTACTAATATTTTATATTGCCTCTAACTTTCTACTTAGGACTTTGAAATGGCAATGTAGTTCAGAAAACAAATCAGAAGAGCTTGATAATGTCATCTATAGTATTCAATTAATATTTTGATATTTCTTTTGATTCAAAATATTGCTTTCAAAAAGTAAATTTCTATCGGGTTAAAACACTTAGTTGCTGACGTTCTAAAAATTATATTTGACAAATCGCTAGGGATAACGGTGGACTCCTAGGACATTTCATAGAATCACATGTTTGGCATTTTAACACTAACTTCCACTCAAGATATTTAATGTATTGAACTAACAAAATTTTAAATTAGATTTTATGGCTTAACATGCAGTACCCTGAATAATAATTGATACTTTAGGTGGCACTTACTAAATAAACTTAAATTTAAAAAAACCTGTCAGATGACCGCAAATAAAAATTACAGGATCCATTGTCAACAGATATGGTAGTTTTATGGTTAGATTATGAAATTAAGTAAAGGAAATTAAGAAACTTGTTTTAAATCTTAATAGAAATATTAAAAATTCTCTCGGAAATTTCTGATTTCAATCATTAACTAGGTCAAGGGTTAACACCTAGTTAAAATGATTGCATATATATTATTAGATATAACATGATTATACATTTATTTTACAGAATAAAGAATGTTTTCAACTTATCAAAATTAAACATTCAATTGATTGAAAAATAAACATTTGATTTCTTTGAACCCTGAAATTCTCTATCACATTAAAAAATCTTTGTTTTAATGCATATTAATTATGTTTTCATTCCTTATAAAAGTGATTTAACTATGCGTGAAACTGAACAAAAGTCAAATGTTGAGAAAAAAGTGATCTTTCTTATGCTTAAGAATTTGTGATGTAAAACAATTAGGCGCTCTTTGTTTTTAAAATTCTATAGCTTCAATTTCGAATAATTTTAAAAACAGACGAAACGTTTTGAGGCCTAATAATATATTATTTAAAACAGTTATCAAGTTAAAATTATTATACAGTAAATGATTTTAATCCCGAGTACCATTATATGTATTAATAATAAAATCAATGAGAATAATTCCGGTTTCTTGGCATTTATTAATGAGCAATTATTTGTGATTAAAACTTTAATCTATAATTTAATACTTTAAGCTGTATTTCTGACTATATTTTTAAACGTTTTTTAATTATTACAATTGCTTTTAGGTTCGTCATCAATACGCTTATATTTGCCATAACATTTTAATAAATGCATTCTTACAGATCACATTAATATTTGCTAATATATCACATTAACATTTTTATTGCTTACAGACACTTTATACTTATAGACATTAGACATTTTTATTGCCAAGGGACATTTTATGCTAATAAACATTAGACATTATTTATTGCTTATAGACCTAACGTTAAAAAAATAAACCTAAATATTATTTATCTAAATAAATCCATATACAATACGATAATCTACAATTTTGAAAATCAGCGAAATTAATTTTCTATTACAGTCAATTTTAATTTTATAAATAGAATATACTCGGAATAGAATGTTTTCAAGTAGAATTTAATATATTTTATATGTTTTTAATGTATGTCCTCATTTACAACATATTTCAATTGCTATCTACTTTCCCATGTTTATTTCAAATTTCAAAACCATCAACAATTCAAACTGACATCTTGTTATTATATTGCCTATAAGTGGAAATAGTTACATTTTATTAGAATACATTCTATTCATAATCTTAATTAAGTTTAACAATATTTCTAGTGATTGCATTTCTCAGATGAATTTCGGTACCGAAATTAAGCAAACAAATATTACAATGTTGATCAACATATTCAAATGTTTTCCATTATTTACAATGCAGAGTTTGTGCATATCAATCATAGTAGATAGAATTTATTTAACACAGAGACTACTTCATATTTACTTCAAACACACAATTCCTGCTATTTGTTTGGAATTATTTGAATATGATTTTAATGCAGAATTTATTGAGAGTTTAGAATAAAAATTTAATTATTTGACGTTATATTTCATCGAACATTTCAAACTTCTCAATCGGAGAATATTTTGAGAGGAGATAAGATTTAATTAGGAATGTCAATAAATTATTCAATTTCATTGATTAATTCTTATTGTGAATATGAAAAGCTGTAATAAAACTTTGATACCATTTTCGAACATTCATAATTAATATTACTCTAGCTCTTGTAGAATTCCACTCACTGTCTTTGATGTATGTGTAAAATTCATTCATTCCTTTCTACAAGCATTCATTCTAGAATTGCCTTGATGTTTTACATATATGTTGTATAGTGTAGTAAATAAGAATGATGTGTAAACTAAAGGTTATACCTTAGTAGTTGTACCAATATATAAAAAGGCAAAGTCCATCTTATCTTGCCAGATCGGGGATAAGCCCCTACCGGGGTTAGGCGCCCCGTCAACCATCCTCTGACTGGTAGTGGTTGTGCCTCTAATAAAAAATATACCAATGCACGAACTGGATATGACCCAAATAGCACAGGGTATTGTACAATATTTTAAGATATTAATATTCCACAATCTTATACAATATTGCTTATATTTATCAAGGTCATGCAGTATTGTATAATATTTTTCTCACCACTAGAGCATAACGATTACATACATGTGTAACACAGTATATGTTAGTAGTTTTGCAAGTGTATAAAAAGGAAATATTTGTTGAAAGTAATTAAAGTTGACAAGTAAGTTATGACACTTTCAGTAATAAATTTTGATGGAAAAAGCGAAGAAATACTTTAATTTGGTTATCTCATCCATTAAAAGCAAAATAAATAAGAAATTTGAAAAATGGATAAGAGAAGAAAATGTGATAAATTATCCTGCATATATTGGTGAACAAATATGGATGGCATATAGTGACACTGTAAGCTAAACAATGCAATATCCTTGAACTTGAAAGCCGAATTCAAGAAAATATTTCTTTTTGTAATAAATTAAGTTGGGTTTATAATTTCTTATTCAAGTAATAAGTTACACCTATGGAAATAGGAACTCCACAATATAAGAAAGAAGCAATACATTTCCTGAACATGTCCGAAAACATGTCAACGAAGTCATATAGTGGTTCATAGCAAATAATAATAATTAAATGGAAGTGGGCAATTAACATACCCATGAAAGCAGCATTATGTATATCTTTTTCCTCTTTAGAAAGGTTAGATACTTCTTTTTCAGATGGTTAAAGTTCGAAAATAATCATAAAACAGACATATATAAAAATAGCACATGCATGTAAATTAATAAACGCGATAAATAATTCTGGCGTATATTAGAACTTATATATCAATTTCATGCAAAGATAATTGCAAACGATCCTAATCATGGATTTGTAATCAATTGATGCACGATTTATAAAATTTAAAGGTAACGCCAAATAAGAATAAATATTTTTTATTAAATGCTGATAAGTCTCAATTTTCTTTGAAAATCATTGGAACAAAATCGTGTCTGCATATCAGCGTAGTCATACTACCGAATCATTCTGTAATTTTCTAATAACTTCCTCCAATTTATTTATATTTTCTTTGAGGAAATACGTTTTTTTAGAACGATGATTCACTGAACTAAGTAACCCTAACATTGTTTTAACGGCAAATAGAAATTTTCGCTCTGTATTAAAGACAGATTTCAGGAGAGAAAAAATGAAGCAATAGATGTCTTCGGTTCAGTTTGAATGTAGCGCTTATGGCCCATTTAAGTTAATGCCCCGTTTTTAAGCAATATTAGTGATATTTTGTGACGAATCTTTTACTTCTGAACTGTAATCAGATGACGGGGTTGTCATCTGAGCTGGAGCTCATTCTTCAATTTCCCATACCACACCAACGGAAAGACGTTTGACCTCGACAAATTTTATACTCGCTCTACTAGACTCGCTTATACAAAGGTTCTTGATAAAATTGGATTATTAACTTGAAAAAATTCTCCTGTTCCGAGGTTGAGACACCTTCACCTAGCGACTATGGCCATAAATCTCTTGAATAGTTTCATTTGACTTGAATCATCATATTTTAAATACTTTCAAGCATCTCTATCATATTTAAAGTTATATTTTGCAATTTTAATCATAAAAAAATTACATTTTTTACATGTAAAACACTAAAATTACAATAATTCAGAACTGCTTGCTATTACTGAGAAAATCTAAATAGAAATATTATTGAGATTATAATTGAATTTAAACATAACCCATATCATCTCAAATCGGCAGTTCACCAAAGGCGATTAATAAATAAATATATAATCGGAAATAAAAAAATAACGGCGCTAATCTTAAGAGAACCACGTGTATTTACACGACACAAACTCCTAATGGTAAAATAAATTTCATAACACAGCATGAGAGATAGTAGTGATTTCTTTCATCTTACATAAATACTGAAAAAAGCCTTTTCAATAGCTAACAATACATTTTTATCAATAATATTCGTAATGTTCTATACGAAATATTTCAATTTATATTTTATTGGTATAAAGATGCTTATTATATGAAAATTGTTTCTCTTGTTTTTACACGTATAATAAATATTAAAAATTTTGAGAAGGCCATTTGCTTTATTATTTTATTTATAAAGTTATTTATGCTCATATAAGTTTGTATTCTTAAACTAATGCGAAAACTTCCCAAACATTTTATTTTTTGTCTTAACTATAGAAAAAGATTCAAGAGAAGTTCAATTTCTTTTGGGGAAAGTAGTTCACTAACTTTAGAAAGCAATCCAAATCTTAATGATTAAAAAAAGCAGCATGACAAATAATTTCAAAGTTGTTTACAAAATTTTCAAACGAAATGTAAGTAGTTTGTCATTTCTAGAGGAAGAATATATTTTATTTTTATATGGAAGATTAAAGTTTTGGGAGCGTATTAAAATTACAGCACTATTTTTATATTAAGCCATGTTGTTGTTGATCAAAAGTTTTCAAAAGTATGCACTTTTAAATTAAAGAAACAATAAAAAACGATTAAATTATTTTATTTTTAGAAGCTAAAGAGGCCAATTTTTCACAATCCAAAAGATAGAAATAGCAATAATAATTATAATAATTGGCATTATTTGTTTTATTTTCAGAAAAAAATTAAGAAAAAGTTTTACACTTCGAAAACTACAAAAAATGCCAACTATCTTAATAATACGAACGTAGTAATTTGTTTTTTATTTTTAAAATTTTTAAAATTAATTCAAAACGCAGTTTGTTTGTCTATTTCATTTGTTTTTATTATTATGATAAAAAAATAGCTGTAAAGCTTAATTTTTACCAAAAGAAATTACGAATAATCTTTTGAATGGCGTTAAAAATATGTGTGAACAATATATGTATAGATATATAATAAATTTGTAAGCACTGATTATAAGCATTCCCAAGTATTATGTTTTATCGATATTGGCATTGGCAAAACGAATGCAGTCAATTAATAGCATACACGCCAACACCAGGAAATGATTCAATACAGGATTTTATTATTTTTTATGTATTTGTAAAATAATAAAATTCTTTTTATTTGATACATATGTCTGCAATATTTCATAAAAGCAAAACTTTGGGCATATTGATAGCAAAAATAATATTTCAATATTAGTTTATAAGTAATTCCAGATAGAGAAATAATAATTAAAAATGCAGCAATTATGTCTGATAATTCAATTTATAGGAATTTCTAAAACAACATCCATGGTTTCATATTTTTCAGCAGAAATAAAAATAAAAACCAATTACTATCAATACAGATGTATTCTATTTAACGAAATATAAAATCTCTAAGCATGCAAAAAAAGAAAAATAATGTGATCAATTTCACCTCGAGCATATAACATAAACGAAAACTTCAAAATAACTGATTTTGTTGAACAAATCATGTATAAAAATATCTTTAGATTGAAGTTAATAAAAACAACAATATGCAATAATTTATTGACTTAAGTCTCTCTGACAAATAACACCTCTAAAACTGCTATTTCCGTATATGATATTGAGGGACTGACTTTATCTCTTTCCATTTTAAGCGCTTTCAAATAAAGCAATTATTTTCGAATATCTTGACGCCGAAGAAATACCAAACTATTTATATTTTTCCAGAGTTTACGATAAAAACAAAACAGCCCATCAATTTCAATAACATGATTTCAGTCACTCTAATTTCTTTTTGAAACGGTTTATGACCTGTCTACTCAAAAGCAATATTTGACATCTAATAATACATATAGATTTCTTTATTTTTAAATCCTTACCTAATTTGATCAGTGTTGCAAAACAGATTTTGCAGTCGATTTTTCATTCACTTTCTGCTAGATTGGGTAACGGGATTAATCAATTCATTTTTACACAAGTCATTTCCTGATATATATATATATATCTATACAATAATTTAAAATTTTTAGTACTTAATTCTGATTTGATCATTAATTAAATGGGGATTCCTTATCAACTTCTTATTTCCTCTGTAAATATGTTGATAATAATATTTCGAAATTAAAATAGAAATTTAAAATAGAAAAAAAATCTTCTGTGGCTAAAAAAATAAAAGTAGGTTTTAAAAAATCATTTTCAATTAAAATTATTAGTGATAGGCTTTTATACAATTTTATAATCATACTAAATACTGTGAAAAGACATTTTTTTATTTTTGATTTTGATAGAAGAACAATGTTATGATTTTGTATACTGATCGATCGGAACATCTAAATTAAACAGATAATTCTTTCAATGTATCAATATTTTGATAATATCACAGAAATGACAAAACTAAACACATTAGATCGATTTGTATGATTTGATTAATCATAAATGACTAGATAATGGTCTTTAAGTTAATTTTACTCATAATGTTTGAGAAATTACATTTAAACATTAGATTTCATTCAGAATACGTAAACTTCGGCAGAAATATTATCGGAATTTTACCATTTTACAAATTTACAAATGTTTCATTATTCGATAGATTATAGGAAAGGATACAAATCGATCTAAAGCAGCGAGAAGAATAGAATTTGATGTTGAGAAAGCAAGTCCTAGACAAGGAAAAAAATAGGATTTAATTATATCACAGAAAAAATTAAGTGAACATAGTAATATGATTCGTGAACCTAGTTAACGCTATTTCTTATATACAGCCGACAAACCCGCCACCACAGAACGTAGCAGTATCGACAGGATTTGTTGTGATAAACTGCTGAATAAATATTGTCCAAACTTACAATGACCGAACAGTCAAACTATCATTCCTTTCGGAGTAGTAAATAGCTGTCTTTCTAGCCATCTGCATACTCTCAAACAGTTGGAATGAAACTATCAATCTTTAACATCATATTCTTCAGGGTTTTGAGAATACATGGTGCCATCTATAACCTAGTGGGCACTATGTCAGCCTAGTCACATCTATGATTGAAAGTTGTTATCAAGTAGCCATATATAATCTGAAGAACAGGGTGTTCTATAAATTCGTGTAAACTTCAAAGAATCATCAAAAAAAGAAATCCAAAAAGGAAAATGTTTACTGCAATATATTCAAAAATTGGATCATTTTAATTTTTATCCCATAAAAAATATTTAAAATTTAACCGATAGATGGCGACAATAGAAATTGGGCTTTTATTCGCCTTGATTTCTTTCAGCTAGAGTAACTTTTCGAACAAAATTCCAAAATAAAAGTATTTTTTTAACACACACACACACACACACACACACATATATATATATATATATATATATATATATATATATATAAAATCCTTTATTATTTGACTTAAATGCCGACTTCACTCCATTTCCCACTTTTTCTCTATATAATTATAATTTTCTATATGTTTGTAGTCTCAATTTTTATTAAAGAATAATAAGCACCGATTCAATTATGGGTTAAAAACGTATTTAAATAGTTTAATGTGTTATAAAAATAATATCTGTATGTAAACTGATTGCTATTTAATATTATTAAACATTATATTATAGACTGAGATTTCTCCAATTATTTTAATCGTATATAGTTGTAAATAATATAAAATACAGCTATACACAAGAGATTACACGGAATTTATTTTCGCAATAGTTAACAGAAGAGGTGGTTTACATAAGTATTAATGAAGTAAATAGCTGATATCGCATGTTTACCATTATTAACGATAAATAAACCTGTTTTAGTTTATTTTTATTAACATCCCGTTTTAAAGCAACTCTAGGGTCTCTACTTTTGGAGGGACCTTGTAATTTTGAACCATGTTCAGAGGACGAAGACGACATCTGAGCTGGTACACCACTTTCTACATCACAGCAGGTAAATAAACCTGGACAGAACTTCTATAGTTTTTTTATGAATACCGAATTGCTTTATTTCAATACATTTATTTAATATATGAATTTATTTTTATGAATGTTTCTTTAATTATTTTTCTTTACATTTCTCATTTATAATTGGAATTCAATTATCAGTAAAAATGTGTTTTCCGAAACAGAAATAAGCGACTTTTTTCTTAAAGCAGTGTTTCTCAACCTTTTAGTATTCACGGCCCAATTTTCAATCATAATTTTCCTCGCGCCCCCCCCCCCTCCCCACCACATACAATAAAATGTATACAATAATAGTGTATTTTGAGTATTTTGGCACTGAACCTACACTACAACCTTAATTTTAAACTTTACAAATCACCAAGAATACGGAAATATATTGACATTTTGTAACAATGATCCTCAGCATTGAAAAAACAAGAATCCTATGCCTTTTTCTTGCTCTTGCTTCCAGCCAAGTCGGGAATCCTCACGGTTTCGCGAGAAGTTTCGATTTGTCTGGAATTTGTTTGGTCAGCTTAAAAGTTAAAGTAAGGAGCGTGAGCAGACAGATGTGAACAAATGTGTTCTCATAGGGAGAAGGAGAAAGTTCTATGACACCAATTTTAATTCCAGACAATCTCATTCGAGTCGATCCTTCTATCGCTATTGAATTTATTCTGAATGTGTATGTTATTTATATTTTGGTGTAATTGCAATTCACCGCATTAAATATTCACGGCAGCAGACTTATGCAAAATCATGGATAAATTTTTAAGCGGGCGTAAGCGAGCATTAGACGATAGACAAGCATCAACAAGTACACAGACGAAAATGGTTCCGAAAATAAAATCAAGAAATTATTCTCAAGAATACTTAAGTTTTGGGTTCGCTAGTACTGAAGTAAATGAAGAAGAAAGGCCCCTGTGTATCATTTGCTCAAAAATGTTGACGGCAGACAGCATGAAATCCAATAAATTTAAACGACATTTGAAAACGCTTCATAGTGAGTACGTAAACAAACCCAGAGAATTCTTCGAATTAAAATTAAAATCATATGAAAAGGAAAAATCATTGTTTAAAAAAACTTTGTGAATGAAAAATTTTAAATTGCCTCTTACAAAATTCATATAAAATAGCCAGATGTAAAAAGCCTCACAACATTGGTGAAGAGCTTATTTTGCCAGCCGCAATGGAGATAGTAGAAATTATGTTTGGAGATAATTTTGCAAAAAGATTGCAGTCTATACCTCTTTCAAATGATACTGTTGCCCGTCGAATTGCTGATATAGCTGAAGATGTAAAGTGTCAGCTTTTTGTCGAAGTTACGTGACAAATTGTTTTCAATACAACTTGATGAGGCAACAGATAAAGATGCTTATTTCATTGCCTATGTTAGATTTTGTGATGATTTGTCAGTAGTAGAGAATTACTTTTCTGCAAACCAATAGAACTCAAAGCAACAGCACTCGCATTATTTGCTATCTTAAATGATTTTATGAACGAGGCAAACAGAATGTAAAAATTGCGTCGGAATATGCACCGATGGTGCTCGTTCTATGTCCGGAAGATCCCAAAGTATTCAAGCATCTGTGAAACAAAAATCGCCACAGTGCGTCTGAACACATTGCATGATCCACAGAGAAGCTTTGGCTTCCAAAGAAATGAGTCCTGGTTTGAATACTGTGTTAACTACGGTTGTAACCCTAGAAAATTATATAAAAATGACACCCCTTGAAATCAAGAATCTTTTCCGCACTTTGTAAAGACATGGGTGTAGTACATTCAGCGTTACTATTTATTGCGAGGCAAGATGGATATCACGAGGAAAATTTTCGCAACGTGTTTACGAAATAAGAGAAGAAATCGCCGTTTACCTAGAAGAGGAAAACAGGCCAGAAGCTGAGAATTTTCGCGATAGTTTATTTGTGATGAAATTGAGCTACATAGTCGAAATATTCGAGAAATTAAATAACTTGAGACTTCAAATGCAAGGAGCAAATACACATATATTGGATAAGAGTGATAAAGTTAATGCTTTTTTTAGGAAATTGGAATTGTGGAGCAGAAATTTAAAGCAAGAAAATGTAACAATGTTTGCAAATTTGAACGATTGTATTAAAATTTACAAGGCTGACGAACAACATGTAAAAGTTGTTTCTGTAACCATTGAAAATCATTTAGCAATGCTGGCAAAGAATTTTAAAAAGTAATTTCTTGCTGACGACAAACTTATATCAAGTTACAAGTGGGTGAGGGATCCATTTCAAAATACTCCCGAAGGACTCTCAACTGAAGAGGAAGGAACCTTTATAAACTTCACGGCAAGCGGCGAAACCAAAAGACAATTTTTTAATAAATCGCTCTTTGAATTTTGGGCAGGAGTGGATGATGAGTTTTCTGCACTAAAAACAAGGGAATTTCACATTCTACTACCATTTTCAACATCTTACCTTTGTGAAACTGGACTTTCTGCGATGGCTTCTTTGAAGACAAAATATAGAAAAAGAACAGAGAGTGTCTATTTCTAATATTAAACCCTCCTTCGAAAAACTTTGCTCTGCAAGACAAGCCCAAGGAAGTCACTAATAATTATTAAATTTGTTTTTAATTTAGTAAGTTGTTTTAATTTAATAAGTTAATTGTTAAATATTTCGAAATGTATTTTGCTTTGTATGTGTGTGTGTGTTCTTTCTTTTCGGTCACTTAATCAATTTTCTTAAATAACATTTTCTCTTGGATATGCTTGCGCCCCCCATTAGTGTGCTCGCGCCCCCCTAGGGGGGCGCGCCCCACAGGTTGAGAATCACTGTCTTAAAGAGAAAAATATTACGAATAATTTTCAGTTCATTCTGTTTGTGGAAAAAATGTATTAAAAAAATGACATCTTGAATTTTTGACGATCTTTCTCACTTTCTATCCTAAAGAGGCTTTTTATGAAATTCAAAATCCATATGTCTTGCAAGATTAATAACAAAAAAATGAATGATATAATTTAAGTAAAAAAAAATGGCAGAATACTTTTTATTCTCGTTTCTTGGAGTGAATAATGATTCCTTTAGATATCAGAAAAAGCTTTTAACGTGAAAAACATGAGCTTCAAAATTATATTTATATCATATTTCACTTACCCATATGTATTATGCGGGAATTAAAATATGTCTTTTTATGTAATTGAATTTTTCTGGCTATTGAAACAAGATTCACAAGCTTCATTCAAAAAGTTTTGTAAAACTTATAGAATTTATGGTGCAAGTTCCTTTTTATAACAGTCGATGACAAGTGATAAATTAATTTTGGAGTTTCCCCAAATGAATTTGATTAATAGTTTAATTTGATAAATAAAATTATTTTTCTAGAAAAATGTTAGAGGACATAGAAAGGCTAAATTTTAGAAGTCTTCTTCTTGCTTTGTTTGCAAGTAATAGATGAATTCCTTCTTCCCTTTATAATTATGAAGCGAATGTTGTATGATAGTATCAACTGCAAAATACAAAAAAAAAATCTTTCGTTCTGAAATTTTTAGACGGATGATATAATCCGGAATTTATACAACAAATATAATCGATTTTGTCAGCAAATATGATCGATATTAGTCATGATTCAAGACATTGATTCAAGAATTGATAAATGGTCAATTTCCTATTGAGGTGCTTTTTATTGATACAAGTAGAATATAAAACTATAACTCACGCTATATGAACTGATTCTAAAAGAAATACCGTAATAAAACAAAGTTTATATTACTAATTACTTATCTTACTTATTTATCTTAATTACTTACTTGGTAAACAAATTCTGTTATGATTTTTTTTTAATTTGATTTTGTTTAGATATAGTTTAACGTATTTTTTCCATTCAAAACTTTTATAATTTGTAGATAAAGAAGAAATTGATACGTACATTTAAGTGTATTTTAAAAACCTTTCTGTATAGGGCTACTGATACCTCAAAACATTATTAATTGAGTATCAATAGTTCCCCTATTATTAATAATAATCAACTCCCCAAAACTTAATTCCCCAAATCTTGATAATTAATGGAATAATGAATGTGGAATTTTAAATTTTAAATATAATTATTCATGAGAACATTAAAAAATGCACGGTTTTTCGAGAAATTTAATTAAGAATTCCGAGAAAACATAATGATTTCAGTTATGAAATAAAGTATTTCAATAAAAATTGTTTTGATATTTCCTTATAACAAGGCTCAAATACATGATGGCCAAGTTTCAGCATCAAGATTTAAAACTCACTGATTAGATATTTGGTTCAATTGAAAGATACCTCATATACATGAAATCAAATGTATTAAATGAATCGCAATCATTAAGTGTTATGTAATGTGGAAATCTAAATATAAGAAAGGTTGAGAGACTTTCATCGAAAAACTGTTAGATATTTTCTTACATATCTTTGATATATCATTACAGTTTAAAAGTAATCTAATCAATCACCAGATATGCCAGATATTATGACAGAACTCAGAGGCATTTATTCACTAAAAGAAAATGGAAGATGACTTAGATATGCCGTGTAAGAGTTCTCGAAATGAAATTAAATATTGATCAGCAGACACGTGCATTCAGATCTGGGTCATACTTTATGAAAACAGACTTATTTAATGTTATGATCGCTGTAGAAAAATAGGTAGGTTCAAGGAAAGACTTCAAATATGTTTTAGCTGAAATACTGTTTAGCTCAGCAGCTGCAAATAGGACAAAGGGCATTAAATAAAAAATAATTTTATTAATGGTGATTTAGCATGGGCTGTTCGATTATATTTATATCGATGAAAAAATTTACTGTTGATGATTTGCTTCAAATAACATACTGATTTAGTAATAATTTTTTAACACTTCCAACTCTACCGTAAAGATTTCTCGTCTCTCAGATACTGCCAATTACAGGTTTGTGTGGACTAAAATTTGTCTCTTAAGCCAGTTTAAATAGATTGGACTTTCAAATACGTATCTGAAGAATATATTTAATTTTTTGTATAAAAACTATCAACACCTGGGAGAGTTGATATTTGTCTATCCATGGACTCCATAGCGTTGAAATTGTTATTTATAATTTTAATTGACTATCTATTTTTGAGTCACGCGGTAAAAGTGATATCGAATTTCTAGATATAAAGCCTTTAGTGATTAGTTTAACAATTAATTGTTTTTAACAAGTATATTCGTCAAAAAAAGTTTTACATTAAAAATGATTATTAAAAATACGATTACATTACGATTCATTAAAAATAATACATAAGTACAATATTCAGTTTAAATTACAATTTAAATAAAAACTTGCACACATTCGTAAATTTTAAGATGTTTAAAATATTTTGAGGCCAAATACAATGATTTAAAAAAATGAATAAATAAATTATTACTATGCGTTGCACCATGTTTTGCCCAATACCATTCCTATACAAAATAAATAAGAAATTAAGGTATAGTTTCTTTTCATTTATATTCAAAAATATGTTAGTTTAAGTAAATAAATAAATGTGGCTATTGAAATCAATAATAAAAGTTATTTCATTAGAGCATAATTTTATATTACAAATACTCGTCATTGCTAAATTTTTGCTATAAAATTTAGATATAAATTTTCCACAGACGTTAAAACAGTTAACTGGTTAAAGTATCTATATATTTATAAAATAACGAAACAGCACTTTTGATTAAAATTACAAGTAGTGGTTGTAATGGAACTTCCAAAAATGTAATTACTTTCAAACTATTTCCAAGTTCTCTTTGATGATACTCATAAAATGAGAAGTTTTGAATTTTAAAAAGGGAGTTCCACTATCTGCAAAAGCCAATGAGGCTTTTTTTATAATATATGACATTTTAAAAAGTAAAATCACTGATAGAGAAAAACGATCTTTATAGTTTCATTTCAAGATTAATTCAAAGAATAAAGACTATAGTTTTTTTATTCTGAAACTCTAGGGCTTTCATTCTAATGTATCTAAATTTTGAGAGACAAATTTCAAAGAACGGTACGTTAAAAAACTACACATTTAAATTTAAAATAACTATTCTTTTTCAGTTAAAGTTTGGTGCCGAAAGTGGTTTAGCTATAGATTCGAAACAACTTCAAGCAAACGTGTTAAATGTATAATTTTAAAAGTTTGTGTTTCAAGGATGCAATTTCTTTACCAAAGGAAGAAGGAAAATTTTTCCAAAATAATAAAAATAGAAATTTAAATGCAAGAATAAGGAAAAAAAGAAATTGCTCTCTTTCCTTACAAATTACTTTTCTGTCACTGCATACAGTAAATTCCAGTAGTTTGACACTGATGCTTCTAGCAAAAAATCATTCGTTGTTTACTAAATTTTTATTTTGATAGAAACATAAAATGCAATAAAACCTTGTTTTGAAATGAGTAAAAGAATTTCAATTTTTCCATTCGAAAGTAAACAAAAAATGGAATTTTTCTCCTCAACTTTTAAATGCATCAAGTCACGTGTTTTAAATATAATGCTCTTTACAATATGTTTTCAACTGTAACTGAAACTTTTGAAAGAATATTAAATTACAATTTTCTTATAAAACGGAAGTTTATCTAAAAGGCTTTAAAAAATGAGACAAATTAAATAAACATGGAGAAGCTAGCTTTACTGAAAATATGAATTCTTCTTTCTTTTCTCAATATTCAGTTTTCCACGATTAATTTCAAAATATCCTTTTTATTTCTGGAAAAATATTCTGAGAATTTACTAAACCATTCTCAGAAACATGATGTTTTCCTTTCTATTAAAGTTTTTTTGTATAATTTTTCAAATTTATGTTGTTTATTTAATATTTTTAAAATCTAAAAAAACACAATATTTGTTTTATGTCTGCTGTATCGTGCTAAATATATATAATTTCAAACATTGTTTAAACTATCTGAATTGGTTATTTTTCCCTACACACAATAGATTTATTACTATATTGGTTCATACTATTATGCACACTAAGGTCTATATGCTATTACTTTTATATTATGAACAATGTACTGTAATGTATAGTGGAAAGGTTGGAGAAAATAATAGATTGCCCATAAAATATGCATACTAGTAATATAGAAGTATGTATATGATCTGGAGTTTACAGGTCACACTACAGTTACCTAACATGTTGCATTAATATGTACTGTTATCTTGAAACAGGAATAATAATTTAAAGAATAACAATTGAAAATCTATATTCAATTTTAACATGGATGCATAATATGAGATTTTAAATTTTTTGGAAATTCCTGTAAAAAAAAAGAAATATTATTACCCAAAGAATTAGAAAACATGGTTGAAAACTCCTTATGCTCTCTCCCCAACAAGTATTGTGTAAATGAAAAAAAAAAATTCCACGTTCTTTGAAGTATATATACATTTAATGATATTCTTAAATTTAATTTAAACTTAATTAGTTTTCTAATTTTTGCTTAATTTATCCCATAGTTATTTCATTCTAAAATATTTCTCTTGCTTTCTGATGCAATTCCATATCTTTTTTTAATGCAAAAGAAGCTCTGTAAAATGTAAGAAATGAACAAGTTCCTACATTCAGAGTGAGGGAACAAAAAATTTACGTGCCAAGCACATTCATTTAAAGCTTCCCTATAATTCCCTTACCAGGATCGACACGTGTAGAGAGATCCCTATCAAAATTTTACTGTATATAATCACTTTGATAAATTTTTCTTTAACTTTTTTCTCATTTCGCTCTTGTGTCTTTTTGTGTTGATGTACCCGTCGCTTCTACTTGCACATAAATCATTTCCCCCAGGATGAAATAATACTAAATAAAATTTCAAAGAGCCTTCTTTGTCTTAAGCCAGGTCTCTACTTAAAAATCATGTTTACATTTTTATATTTGAAGTCTGGAAATGTCTTCTTCCAATACAGATTTTTCAGATCTTTAATTAATTAAAAATTAAAAGTTATTTTTCAACATAACTTTTGAAAAAAATATTGCACCTGCAAAAAATTGCATTGCAAAGGAATATTGCAAGAATTATCTTTTCATCTGTACTGTATTTTGCCATGTACTTTTTTCTGCTGTTAATTAAATTTTTAGAAAATATTTTAAACACGTTCTATAGCTGTGTATTGTTACAGATTTCCAATCTATCGGGTTCTTTTTACTCGTCCAGTGGGTGTATATAGTGTGAGAAGAGACGGTGACACACAATGATCAGTCTTTTAGTAGAAGAGACAACACAGACGTTTATTTACAGGACGAAGATAGGAAAATGCAAAGAAGACAAATATTTACAGCATTACTATGTACAGAAGATCGCTATAAACAATCAAGACGAACACACAGGACAGCACACTACAGATTGTAATCCACAGGCAGAAATTCCGTAGTGACAACGTCCACAGCTCACAAAGCGGCCAGACATGATTTAGCAGGAGAGGAAATCTTTAAAGAATTCTGTCTACACTCACGTAGGTCCCACCCGAACAGGCTGAAACTACTCCTCTGTCTCTTCTTGCCTTCGCACAACGGGACTACTCCTCAGTTCAGCACAGCAATACTTTCAATGTACAAGTGAAACTAAAAAAATCGTTTCCATTATTACTGTCAATATTTCATCCTCATTCCCCTCTCCCCATTGATGATGATCATTGGGGTGGAAGTGGGTGGTTACTGGAAGCTTTATAAGCCAGATAACATCCTCAAGATTGAGTGATCACTTTTAGTTTTGTGATCATGCTATCCAATTACCATCGGCAAGATCGCGAGTTCGGGCCTAGCTATCGCCAATAGCAACATACACGCTGATTATTCTGACCCAAACTCAGGCACACGGGAAAAAAGGAGCTACAGAACATCGCGATGATATTAGCGAGGACTACGGATAAATACTAAGAGCCATCGCCAGCCATAGTGGAGCCCTTCCCATCAAAAACATATCCCATCATGGTAAGGTGTAGTCGGCCCCATACAATTTTAATACCAACTCGGATGACAAGAATTGACCATTCAACTTCATATCTGAGGTACTTACTCCTCGGTTGGATAATATAATGGGGCAAAGCTTCTAAAATAGTCTGGTCATATGTATGTCTGAAGATTTGAAGTAAAAAACATTTTGCGTAGGAAACTATTACGACGAAATTACAGAATGTATTTAAATGATATTTTTAACAACGATTGATTCTGGCAAAAACACTGTAAACAAATTTGGCTAGTTATAAATAAGTTTGGGAAGTTATAACCATAATTTTAGCAATCTGAACAATGATTTGTCGCCTTTTTAGGAAGTGTACTAAATTACATAGTTAGCTGAGTTTGTAAATATTTGTATTTTTCTGCGATGTAATAATAGCAAAAAGCAGCAGAAACATAGAAGTATTTTTCGATATTTCACCCGTTCGGTTTTTTTTTTCTCTTTCTTTTCAGGTGCTAGATCCCAAGTGTTTTTATGAAAGACATGAATTTCAAGATAAGATTTAAAGATACAATATTTACTTTAGTACTCGGTTTTCTATTCCACTAAAATATTCTGTGTATCTTGAAACCCGAGGGACTTCTTGATTTTTAAGAAAATTCTTTTCGATTACTCAGCAGGGAATATCAATTCGTTGCTGGAAAACTTCAAGGAAACGAATAAACCATTGACTAAATAAAATTACTTATACATAACAGAAATTCGATTTTCCAATTTCGTTTTTTTTTTTTTTTTTTTTTTTTTTTTTTTTAAGAATATGTTTTTTGAAGAAAAGTATCTATCCTCATAATCGGAAAAACGTAATATTTACCTTACATTTTATTTCACTGCCTTATTTTAAATCATAACTTCCATGATTTGTTTTTAGTGGTATTATTATAAATCAATGCTAATATTATGAATGTAAAAGATTTGATGGATGGTTGGATGTTTGTTACTCAATCACACAAAAACTGCTGAACAGAATTAGATGAAAAATTTAGCACAGAGATAAATTATAGTCAGAAATAAAAGTCCGGCTACTTCTTATTCCGATTAATAGAGTAGTTAATTTTTTATTAATTAAAAACAAACTTTTACGCTAAAAAGCTAAAGCCAAATTCTGCCAAAGATAAGAAATACACCAGTTCTTCTTCCCAACAGTGTTTAAATTAGGCTTAGCACGATTCCGATGAATTATTTCGAAGGATTATGCTTATTTTCTTAGTGCTTGATACATTTAAAATCTAATGTTGTTAACTAATCGATTTTTTGGATTCATTATGAAGTACTTTTAAAAGAAAACAGAATAAAGGAAATAAAAAATTTCTAATCTGCATTGCGTTACGCCAACTGGTGTAGAAAGTTCAGGCGTGATTGTTGACAACTTTTATTTTCATATAAATCAAAAGTTAAAAAATTATGTGTATTATACTGTTGAGCTCAATCTCAATAAACAAATAAAATAGACTTGACTTGATTTTTAACAAACACGGACCTGATTTGCTATTTTGGTTTATTTCGGGCTTAATGTATATACTATGTAAATGCATTGGTTTTATGCTAGTTGTTTTTTTTAATGTTATTCATGTTCGTTATATATTTTTCGTATATGCTGATACAAAATTATTTTATGTATCGTTTTATGAAAAGTTTTAACTTTTTTATTTGTCATTATTTGATAATTTTTCGAAATGCCCAGAAAACGCAAATCTAATCTTTCGAAGAAAAATAATAAAGCTCTGGCTATGAAAGCGGCTAGAATATATGTTTGTAATTTTACTAAGCACTAGCAAACTATCAAACCCTATCCAGCTGTGGGATAAATACAAGGACGCTTTATCAGAAGATATGGCACTCACAATGACCTAACAATGATAGCGGCCGGGAAATTCTTTTGTAACATTGAAATTGGAATTGTGCACAATTTCAAGATATATTCAGTGATTTCATTTCTACATTTGTATTAATAAGTTATATATAAATTGATTTGATAAAAAAAACCTGTATTCCTTTCCAAATTTTATATAAATTAAATTTAAATTGTACCTTAACAAGTTTTGAAAACTAATGCATGAAATTTCATAGCTATATTTAGATGAACAAAAATCCTAATGATTATGATATAAACTAATCTAAATGTTTAATCTTATTAAAAAGGATTTTTTTTTGTATAATAATATAAAATTTTTTAATTCAATTTCTACTTAGGTCAACAAAGAAAATTTTTATTTAAGTTACTTTTTATAAAATAATTATCAAAAATTTATTGATTTTCACTTAATTGAAATCGCATTTTTCATCTTCATGGGAAAAATACTGAAATCTTCTTATTTTACCGATTGAGCTATTCTCTGTTGGTTTCGATTTCCATTAGAAACTGCTAAAACTCTATTAAAAGTATTAAAATTTAATTAAATTTAATTAGTGAGTTAATATTAAAGAAACTGTCTTGACATCCTCATCCACTAAAAATTTTCAAAAACTTGCATTTGCACTTGAGGGGCTGAATAAAAAGTATTTAATAAACGATTTAAAATTTGAGCAAGATATATATAGAGAGCGTGGGAACTACTACCAGGAATTAAAAATTAGTTTTTAAAAAGGAAAGAAAGATCACATCTAAAATTTGAATCAAAAGTGAAAGTATTTTGTGAGTCGGTAATCTGTATAACAATAAAATTTAAATAATTTAACTAAAACCTTCAAAAGTACAATTATATTTCTTTCCTAAAGCCAAAAATATATTTTCTATATTTACTACAGGAATATAAATTCAATGAAAGTTTTAATAAAGAAATAGTTATATCATTTAAAGTCAAATTAAAGAGGATATTCATTAAATAATTCTAACTACTCAAAAATCAGCTTTATGGTTTGTTCTGAATATGAGCAAACATTAGATTTACTATGGGCTTCTTGAAGACGGGAAGCTATATTTGAATTCCCAAATATATGTGTTGAAGTTTCAGAATGTTTGTTTCAAATGTCACAAAAGTTTCAGAAGATATTCCAAAGCTCATTAAATTCGGCGAACTTCTACATA
This sequence comes from Argiope trifasciata, assembly GCA_026543055.1. Taxonomy (NCBI): domain Eukaryota; kingdom Metazoa; phylum Arthropoda; class Arachnida; order Araneae; family Araneidae; genus Argiope; species Argiope trifasciata. Next base: position 3,052,772 of record JAPMOQ010025070.1, on the reverse strand, counting down.
CAAGATTCCAGTTCGGATACGTAGGTATCTGTTTCAACTTCAAAGAATTTCTGTCTTCAAAATCTAAGACTTCTTTAAAGATTCACTCTTATTTTATTGACAAGAAGTATTACACATCTAACCAATTATACACAAAGATGTAAAAACCTGACAGGATTTATTTAAGAAATGTTATTTATCAAAAGTTTATAAAATGAATAGATATTATTGAAGCAACACAAAGCTATTCGGCATGGACGATTATATTTTGAACTATATTTTGAAAACGAGAGCGTATCGGATTGGGCAAATTCCTCACCAAGAATTTGTAATGCTACACTAAGAAATTTACATTTGGCCTTAATGTATCCCATACTAGCTCTATTTACCGGATGATTTTTGAATGAGAACTGATTTAGAGCCGGGAACACTCCAAACCTAAAGTTCATTATAACTTGCTGATTTCAATACCATATCATCCCATTGCGAATTTTATAGTTGTTTTATAATGAAAGGTTGTGCTGCGGTTTAGTTTCACCTCACTAATTATTTTAAAAGAATATATAGATTTTTTTAAAGCAAATTTCCTATTTTTTAAAATGAAGTGAACAATCTTTGAAAGGGTACTTTCCAATCTTCTATGGAAAACTAATACGAGAACGTTTGTCTCATATTGACAAATTAACATGAATATTTCTTTGGTAGAATTAGCTTTTCAACTCCGTTCCTAAATCCCCGACTTTACCAACAAGAACATTTCACAACTAAATATTGTTGAATGACACCCATTTAATCCAAATAGACTAAATCTTATGTATACAAGTTAAGTCACATACATAGTGTTACTCGAATTTTTTTTTTCAAAATAAAAAAAATGCAATATCCATATTTATTGTTTTTTATTAAATATACAAAGAGAAATTTACTTGAATAGTAAAAAAAATTAGAACTCGATCATTCAACAAATCTTCTCATTTTAGATCTTCATGGTGACGAAAAAAAAATATCTTTAAAAAAAAAAACCTTTTTGCCATTTTAGGCGCGATAACAAAAATGCTTTCAGCTAGATTAATTTAATACAATATATGCTCTTTACAACAAATTTACAGATTTCTATCAAATTTTAAAAGTTCATTTAGTAAAAGACTGAAAACAAATTAACAAGACAATTTAATTACAAAACAAAGAGTTAAACATAAAATTTATCGCACATATTTAGCGACTAAAATATAAATCCGTATCAAATTCCCAATTCAATTTCGCAGGAATTTGACAGTCCACCGGTCTGTTAATTCTTTTGTATATAAATGCCAAAACTCAAAAGTCCGACAACGTATGCCAATAAAATTTTAGTACGTCATTTGGTTGCTGAAATTGGAACTTAATGTCATAATTTGGATTAATAATAGGTGTCTATATGCTCGAACATCGTAATTTATATACAGACAGAATATATTTTTTTTACGGAGTGTATTGGGAAGTTTCGATAAAGCCACTCGTGCTAGATTTTTTTGTTTGTTAATCATGTTTGACATCCACCAAGAAAGTACATCGTTTGTCAACTTTACTCTATTCAGGCTGATTGAAACTGCATTTTCAATACCACTTCGCTTATCAGTAACCCAATCGATGATCTTATAGTCTTTTATTTCTTTATTTATGTCTTTTTACTAGCTATGAAAATCGAGTTTTTATGCAAAAATGACACTTTTAGCAGCTTCTTCCAAGATATCCGAAACAGATTTACTGAACCTTATTTTCTTCTCTATGTACTAACCGAGACAGGATATTATTTCTTTTACATCAGGATACGTTTCTAGTGGACTTTTTAGTTATGCTATAGCTCAATATTTGCGGAAGGATTTCTTTGTATTTGGTTTAGGTTATTTTCAGTGTGCTTTAGTGCTGATGTATTTTTCCGGCGGGGAATAAATATGAACGATTTCGCATGTGAATTACTGCATTATGTAGAGTGACTTTATTCACAATATTATTGAAAATATTTCGATGTATTTTATTTTCCTTGTATTTTATGATAAAATGATCGCTATTTTAAATGCAAGGGTGATAAGGGGCCTTCAATGTTTACTTTTTAGATCGTCGTTTTTCAACTTTGCCAACATGAAAAAAATATTATAAAAATAACATATTTAATTTCATAACAATAATTATTATATTATTTATATTATATATATATAAAGGTAAGTATTTGGAAGCTTACTTCACTCATTAATCCCTCCCAAAATACAAGTATGTTATAATAAAATATAATTGATTAATGCTAATAAATATAATGGCATAAAAATTGCAACTAATTTTTAAAAGTAAGACGCGCCCAAAATATTATTCATTAAAAGAAATCTTGGATCATGGATAAACATTTAATCGCTAATAACGTCAATAAAATTTATCGAAATGCAGACTTTATTTTTAATATTAAGCTATTGATGACAATGTTTAAAATTAATTTGAAAAACTCTATTTTTTTAAAATACAGAAATGATCTGGGAAAAGCACCAGGCATCTTTAAGAAATAAGTTTTTCAAATAAAATATAAATTAACACTAAAATATAGCTTCCTCTTTAAAATTAAAGAGTCGTGGTTATTTAAATCAGCTTTTTTGATTGCTTTCTGCTGATCTGCTTACGTTTCTTATTTACTTTTGTACAACTGGAGTTTAACCTCCAGCTTGGCGCTATGTTCAAAATTCGCGAACTCGCCAGCCACTGTCTCGAGCCGTATTTTTCCCAATTCGATCATAGCCCATAATAAAAATGAAAGATAATAGGGTTGCCAGGGAAAAAGTTAGCTTTGGAGTGCTATTGTCAATTTCGCGAAAAAGAGTTGTTAAACTACGGTTCACCCTTCACTTATTTGGTCCTAACATCTTTCGCAATCATTGAATAATGCTATTATTGACAAGTTACAAATTCTCATATAAATTTCTCATATCTTAATATTACAAATTCTCATATAAATTTCTCAGATCTTAATATTACAAATTCTCATATAAATTTTATATTAGAGAAATATATTATAAATATTTTAGCTTCAGATATAACTTAGAATTTAGTTTTTCAAAATAAAATTGTTTTCAGTTTCAAAGAGCTATTTCTCATTATTTTAAACTCTGATATTTGTATTAAAATATGATTTTTTTTTTCATCTGCAAATTTCAAGATACATTAAAATATTCACAACTTTCTAAAGTATCATTTCCTAAAGAAAAGCGGAGATAAAAGTCTATTTTTTTAGTATTAGATTTTTAAATTTTAATTTCACAATGAAAAATATTAAAAAACAATTTAAATGACTAACTTCGGAGACAAAAAATTAATTATAAATGTAATAATCTGATTGATAAATTATAAACTTTATAACTTCTTAAAAATCTATTTACAGTAAATATTTTTCAAATTTTGCGTAATAATTTCATATGATAAATTAAAATAAATTTTAAAATTTTAAATTGGCAAAAATAATTTTAATTTTTTTACCTAAAGAAGGAACAATGATAATAAAATAAGAAATAACATTTACATTATATATAATAATCATATTTATAAAGTATTAATATTCATATTCTTTAAAAATATACCAAACATTTTATATCATTTTAAAATCTGAAAACTTGCATTTTCTTTATCTTTTGCTTCAAAGTTACAGAAATGTTATTTGATTTCATTCCCTAGTTTGTTTCCTTTTTAATCGATTTTTATTTTATAATTATCATACTTTTTATTTTCTAATTTAGCATTTCCTAATTTAACACACTCTTTTTTTTCCAAATATAACAGTTACATAATGAAAATTTTAAAAAAATTACCTGTTGTTGGAGAAATTGTATGAAAACATACTCTAACAATTTAAAAGAATTTAATAGACAACCAATTATACAATAAATTGCACGTACACAACAATTTTTCAGTTAGCTAATATTTAAATTTACAGTTTATCATAATTAATTTTTGAGATCAGTATATTTACATTCTCACATGTAGGTCTTGCAGCTGGTATCATATTTTCCTACTTAGGGTTGACGAGGAGGTTATAAAATTAAATTTACAGCTTATCATAATTAATTTTTGAGATCAGTAGATTTACATTCTCACATGTAGGTCTTGCAACTGGTACCATATTTCCCTACTTAGGGTTGACGAGAAGGTTGTTGGGTTGGCGCATTTGCATTATTAGAGAGTGTTTACAGTTCAAGAGGGTTGGCGCTTCGTTGGTGCTCTGATATTATAAGGGAGTGTTACATTTTTTTTATTATTTACTAGCCGCCTTTGGCGACAAGTTGGTTCGTCATGAATAATGTGTTCCATAATTTTTAATTAAGTCACATATACATTAGCCTTGAAGCAATTCCGGGCATTGATTGGCCTGAAATTAAAAAAAAAAATTTCCGTGATGCTTCAATATTAAATATGTTTTTTCAAAGAAAGCGAAAAAGGAAAAGAAATATTGAATAAATGATATAGATGTTGCAAACGGTTATAGAAACCTTGGCTTTGCATTTATTTTTTTAGAACTATCACATTTTATAATGGAAAAAAAATATTGAATTAATGATACAAATATTGCAAACGATTATAGAAATATGCCCTTAAGTCGGGATTTCAATGCATATCCTATCTAAGTTCAATCAGATTTACCATAAATAAAGAAGATTTGTTGAATAAATGATTTAGATATTGCAAACGATTATATAAACCTTTGTCTTGCATTTATTTTTTTAGAAAATATCACATTTTATGTGTTTTTTTTATTTCATCCAATCACGTGCTAAAAGTATCATTTCTTTAGACTTGATTTACGATGATAGTTTTTTTTTTATTACTTGAACTTCCGTCATTGTGTTCTTTTATTTTATCCAGTCACGTGCTCAAAAAAACATGGTTAAAATATTTCTTTAAAAATTCGTTAAAAATAGAGGCATAAGTTATACATTAAAACACTGATACCATCAGAAAGCTAATTTTTTTATCTTTAATTTGATGTTAAAATCATGTTTGTGCAATAATATTTTCGGAAGTTATAGCGGAAAAATGTCGAAACTTCGCTTAAATTTTAATTAATTTAAATTCTAATTACAAATTCTAAAAAAGGGCTCCGAGGTGCACATTCCTAACCTTCAACGTATACATGTACCAAATTTGGTAGCTGTAGGTCCAACCGTCTGACCTTTAGAGCGCCAACACACACACGCACACACACACACACACACACATTGAGCTTTACTATAAGTATAGATTATTATAATTTTAATTTTATTCGTTTTTATAAAAGAACTATAAAGTGTAATTGACATACGAATAGATTAGAATACATGAAATTATTTAAAAGATTGTTAGTTATGTTCATCAGTATCTGAATAAACATAAACCTAAAATATTATAGGAAATTTTTCCGTTTGTCCTTTCAAATATATTTCAAGAAGAAAATAAATTTAAAACCACAGAAAAATCAAATGACGGTTCTAAAAACATTTAGTTGAAAATGACTTTCTGTCGCTTGAAAATAAATTCCTTTACTGAGCTCCACATTGAAAAAGAATCCAACACTTAAACCAAGAAAGATTCACAATACAAAAAGTTTTGAAAGAACTTAAGCATTGTTGACAAACAGCACTTCCAAAACAGTCAGATTAAACAGAAAGCCTCGAAATTGATTTTTCCACCCCCACCATCTGAAGCGGTGACAAATAAAATACAGCTTTGTCATTTCTCTGCTATTGAAAGATTGTCGGTCTATTTATTTTTCTAGAGATTAAAATAACGATAACGTATTTTTCAATAACTCGTAAGTCTCTTACAGCGATTTATCCAAGAAAGGGTTTCCATTATCTGTTCACTAAAGTGTGATGTTAAATATTCTTTTTTCTTTTAAAAATATGTTCCGATATATAAAGTTCCACATAAAAGTCTATCATTTTTTTTAAATCAAATTTAGTGGAGTAGAAGATATTGACAACTCTTTCCAGAATGGAATTCTTTCTCACTAAAAAAGAGGATTTGTAAAGCTTGAAAAAAAAAAACGTTTAATTTAAAAAAAAAAACAATGTAAGTATAGGCATGACCGAATTTTTACCTGACAGAAACTTGCGTATAGATAAGAATATAAATTGTTGAACTACTGCTAGAGATTTAATCGCAAAACAAAGCAAAGCAAAAATTCTCCCATGGATGAAAGATACTAGTTTCTTTAAAAAAGTGAACATTCTTCGCATGATGTTTTTTTTTGTTGTTGTTGTTTGTTTTGAAAGAACATTCACCTGGAACTTATAAAAAATAATTAAAGTCAAATACTTAAATTCCAACCATCATAGCATATTTTTTTAGAATTAGTATGACTTATGATTTTGCATAGGAGTAGAAATATTTTAATTAAGAATAAAATAGTGCTTAAAAAACTTCAATCAATTTCAAAAATATAATCGGAATAAAAATTATTCTTCAGTGCAAGAATTGCAACCCATAAAAATTATTTCAGTTATATCTGCTTGATTTTCATTGAAGCTTTAGTAAAATTGAGGGTATGGTGGAATAAAAAGTACAAAATTTAATAAAAAGAATATTTTGGTAAAAATAAAACAAACAAACAATCTGCATTTAGTGTGTTGAGAAAAAGATACCCTTGCATTTTTTTTTCCTATTCTGTTTCTGTTATTTTCAAAGTTAAATTTAAAATGTACATTTTCATGCTTTCAACTCAAAGCATATATTACTCAAAAAAATAAAATAAGAGTTATGACATTCATATGATTTGTATAATTTACATTAAGATTCTGTTGTGAAACAGAATCAGTTCCCTTCTGTTTCATGAGATGAAATTTAAATTTGGTGAAATAAACGAAGACAGCATAGGGACAATATAGCCGGATATCGATGAGAGAAGATTTGACCTCTAACAACTAATTTAGCATTCAAGCGATTCGACGCAGCATTGCTAATTATTTCAGTTCTGAAATCAAACTTTAATGCACTATAAATTTCCTATTATATGAGTATGGAATTGTCTATAATTCACTATAAACTCGTTATACTAGTATGGGGTTGTCTCTGATTCACTATAAATTCATTATACAAATATGAAGTTGGCTTTGATTCACTTTAAATTCATTATACAAATATGAAATTGTCTCTAATTCACTATAAATTCATTATACAAATATGAAGTTGTCTCTAATTGACAATAAATTCAGTATACAAAAATGAAATTGCCTCTAATTCACTATACAAATATGAAGTTGTCTCTAATTCACTATAAAGTCATTATAGAAATAAATGTCGTCACCAGAATCGTCACTAGAACGAGTGGTAAATAAGGGTATGTATCGTAGTTGCTTTCACTAAAATAAAATATTTAAATTAAATATTAGTGAACCAATTATGGTTTAGTATAAGGTGAACCCTCCTAATGGAATAAAATGACATTATGTCCGTACAAACTTAAGAATCTGGACGTGTTTCAAATTGCTCGCTGTTTTACATGGTAATAAAAACTAATAAAAACACAGCTTTCCTAAACCTTATGTAAATTTGCACGAATGATAAACATAATATGTCTTTTTCCTTAATTTTTAGCAATAAAAGAAAACGTGATAAAATATTAGATGTAACAGTAAAAAAAATGCTGTAATTTCATTGAAAAAATGAGAAGCATAGAACAAAAAGGTACAAAGAATGCTTTTGAAAAATATGAAAACTGAAGAAGATACTTAGGGCGACTTATTGTTATATTGATTATTATATTAACTTTTGAAATGTCAAAAAATTGAACTGTAATATTTCATGAAGTACCAAAAAATGTCAGTCCCTATTTCATTTTTTATTAACTGAAATTTCAAACATATAATTGCTTTAAGGTGCATATTTTCACATTCGACAAAATAATTCTTTTCTGCGAGAAAAAAAAATTTTATATATATATATATATATATATATATATATATATATATATATATATATATATAAATAGAGGTGTCTATATAAAAATATTATCTTGATGATTAAATATTTTATGAAGTTTCGATGACATGTTAATGTATGCACATGCGATAAAACGAACTATTTTATAAACGCGAACTCCGAAATTCCAATGGAGCATATGTAGTACTTTTAAATGAATAAGGAATATTTAAAAAGGAAATCAACTTTTTTTCTTCTTTTTATCATACTCTTATAAAATTAATTCTCCTTCTAAATATTGTGGGTTTATTGACTTCAGAATTTTACTATTATTGGAACCAAGAGTTGCTTGAACAGGTTTTTGTAATTCAATAGCTGCCATATAAAGTTTTAAAAAAATTATTGGAATTTGTCCTTTATTAGTTTTTGTATTGTATTTTCAAACGAATATTAAAGATTATATTAATACGTTTAAGTAATTAAAAACAATAGTGTATTGTAAAACAGTTTAAGAAGACTTAAAGCTTCTGGGAACATATAATCTTTATAAACGCCATTAGGATTTATATTGGCAATGAAATTTACTACTATTTTAATACACACAATAAGAAGTTAAGAGTTTGTTAAAATTAAAAATTTAATTAACTACTTTTAGTTCTAAAAATCTTAAAAACAACAGCATATCACAAATTTAATTAACAATAGAAGAAATCTGAAAGATTGTTTTAATATAAAAAAGAAATATTTAAGGTGTTAGTACATATCAAAAGATTTTTTTAAAATTTTTATTTTAAAAATCCAATTTTTTCACAGTAGGTTATTCATATAGGTTTCAACTCATTTCAATGAGAAAAACCATACTACACTAATTTTTATTTAATCAATATTTAATGAGCTAATTAGAATATTTTTTGAAACGTGATACCTTGAATTCTAATTTGTACAGACACACAATTCTAATTGGAAATTATACCTAATATTAATCTTCATGTTGTCTGCCTCAATCGAGTTATAAATATTAACTCAAAAGTCACCATTATTCCTCCTTTATTTCCAAAATTTCTTGGAAAATATTGTTTTGCAATTTCGATTTCAAATGAAAAAAAATTACAATAGTTCAAGTTTCAAACATACTGAAGCTGAAATATTTTGAAAGAAAAAAATAAATTGTATCCGTGGATTTCAAAACATGCCATTTCTAGTAAACAACTTCTTGGAGCATCATCTTTCAACATAGCCGAAAAATTGTTTTTTTTTCTAACAATCGAAATTGATTTATCGAGTTGTAAAGACACAATTTTTAATTTAAAATAAATATCCAGAAAATTAAAGTTAATGATAACAAAATAAAGAATGATTTCATTACTTTTACTTTAGTAGTTAGCTTCGATACGTTACTGAAACTAATGTCTGGATTCAAACAAAAGTAAATCTAAAACCGTTTTCTGTTTGAGCTAAAAGTTTTTTGTGAACATAACCTGAAAATGCAATTAAACATTTCTAAATGGTTGAAAGATTTTCCGTTTTATTTTTTTTTCCCCGAAGGGAAATTGCAGATAAAAAGATTTTGAAGCGGAATGGGTTTCAAGCTGTGTTTCTTACTTTCTTTCCATTTTTTTGTTTTTAAAAAAGTGCTTTAGACTACCAAATGGACAGGGAAGCTTAAATGTTAGTGATAATTTTTCAGATATGATTTTTTTTTTGTTAAATGGTCTGTTAATTCCATTTTAATAATTGTAGATAGAAAAATGTTATCTTCCATTTGATTTATTTGTGAAGCCAAACTTACAAGCATGCCAAAATTAATTTGGTTTGCTTGGCACCAGAATCGCTTAAACCCTAATTACCAAATATTCTCAGCAAAAAAAGTACAGAATCTCAAAACTTATTTTTTTAAAGGAAGATTGAAATACATAGAAATAACTTTGGTATGAGAGGTACATGTATGGATACGATATTATCTAACGGAAGATTTGAATCTACCACCATTTCTACAGTAAAATGTTGGCTACCCTATTGAAATCCATTTGACAGCTGATAGCTTCATGTTAGTAAAAATGGGCTTTAAACGAGAAATCAACGCGTTTCCGTTGCTAAAAACTAATAAAAAAATAATGAAAGTCTGCTGAGCCCAGTTCGAAAATTTGAAAATTGGCCCCCAAGATCAAGCAATTTAACATCATATAGTTTCTTTTTATGTGGTTATTTGATGTCAGAGGTCTACGGCAACAAGCCCCTAGAAAATAACAAAGAGATCACAAATAAGTCATCTAATTAGATACGATTTATATCTGAAGGGTAGATCAGGGTAGTAAATGCGTTAAACCTAGATTAGACTTTCAAAACATTATGTTTCAATTTTTATCTTATAAAATAGGAATATTTTTAAAAAGTATAATTTTTAAAAGTATGAAAAATCGAAAGTTTATAAGTTATCTTTTAATAATGAATTTAACGTGAGCTGCTTTGTTCGAAAAGCAGATAGGTTTTTTTCTCTCTTTTTATCGAAATAATTTTTTTAATATTGTGGATCACATTTTATACATAAAATATTTATAATCCGTTAGAAAGGATTTCATTTTTTCTGCAAAATAATATTAATTTTTAAAAGCTATGCATCATGCAAAATATTTTGAAACTTTCATGTTACATGATAATTATTTTTTTAATTATTTATTTTAATTTTACAATATTTAAATCAAAATAAATTTATTTTGATTATTAAATCTATTCTCACATATTATGGTAACGTTGGAGTGATTTTACTTAGAATTATCGTTTCTAGACGTACAGATTTATGATTAAGAACTTGAAAACTAACGCTTAACACACATACCCATTTGATATATAATAATAAAAACCTTAAAGAACACATATTTTCTATTGTAATATAATTTAAATAAATCATTTGATCTACATATCCTATATTATAAAACATCACACTTCACTTGGAAAAAATCCCTTTTACTTACAACATAAATTTCGGGATTTTCCGTGTCGAGAATGTTCCAGTTCCCTAAAAGTTATGAATTAAAATGAAATATATTCATTGTGTTGTAAAAATTGTTTAACATATTTAAATCCTCACACTTTCATCCAACTAATGCTTCTAACATATATTCTTTCAGAATCTTAACTGAAATCAGCACCACCTGTTTATTTTGAAAAACATTTCAATGTAATTCAAAAATGATGAATGCCATTTATATCCACTTAAATGATGTTTAAGTCAAAAGATTGAAAACCTTTCTTGAACGACTTCATTCGCTCTTTAAAAGAATAATCGATTGTCTTCAAAATCTCGTTTCTTTCCCTTCAACCGCCGACTTAATTGTATTTTTATTCAAAATGGCAGCTTTCAAAGATGCATGGAAGGATTATCTTATTTCTCATAGGGACAACGATTTCTTTGATCCAAATATCAATTTAATCCTCCAATTGTCCCGTTTTATAGCATCGTATTGTTGAATGGTTGTTGTTATTACTTATGGCACTTAACAAACCCGTTGGTGGAAAGTTGTCGGCGATTTAAGCCTAAATTAGCGTCCCTTGTTTTCTCAGTAGCGCCAACTAGGGCCAAGAGTGTGACTTAGCTACCTCGTGCTTCACATTCGCTTGCATAACCCCTTTTTACTAGGGGTCACATTCATACAACTCACAGATAGAACACAAAAGTACAACCATGCCCGAAACAAGACTTGAACCTGGGACGCCCAGATCAAGGGGAAGACATGCTACCCCTATGCCAGGACACCGGCATTGTTGAATGGTAGTGATGACGTGCTCATTTTATTTCATTAAAACTGGAATTTATTTATTACTCCAAAGATATCCATTGTTTTTTTTTTCTTTGTCGAATGCGTTATATAGATAAATTATAATAATCATCAAATCACTCTAGCTCCATGTTTCGATTTACTTCACCGTTTTAGAGCTCCAAAAGTTCTAAAAATGCATTTATGGAAAACGTCTGTGACAAAGATACTCAAAAAGGGTTTAAGCTAGAAGGTTGAAATTTGGTATACGTTGTTGATAAATAATTTTCAAATTCCCATCAAATTGAGTAAACTTTGTTCAAAGGGCATGTTTGAATATAAGTTAATAAGATAGCTGTAAAATGAAGAGAGCTAGATACATAAGGTTTGGTAAACAGAATTAGCATCTATGATCTAAGCGCCTATGTTATTTTGAATCAAAGCAAACAATTTGATTGTCTCATTTCAGAAACATGCAAATACAATAACAAATATATGAAATTTTGCATGGGATTTTGGGATTAGATGAATAGTTTTGTGTTATATATGTTTCAATCGGTTAAGGAAAATGTATCTAAAGTGCAAGTTTGATTTTCGGAGGTTTTTAAAGATATGCTTGTGTTTAATCACCAAGGATGAAAAGAGATTTTGTAAAAATTTAAAAGTTAATGTTCCATACCTATTTTAAGTCCCTATCTTGCAAGATGTTCTCAGACTAGAAAAAGTTATTCGAGATTATGCGAGAAAGTTTTGGGATACCACGCCTGATGTTTTAAAAACTGGATTCACTTATTTTATCATCAAGAAGTACTTTTGCATCAATATTTGCACAAAAATTACCCAATGAGGAAATAATTCAATGCAGGTAATCTATAACTAAACAAGAGCCTAGGAAATGTATTAACCAATTTGCATGATATTATTGTAATGATTTGCAACATTTTGATTTCATTGTACAGTGAACTTCACTTCTTATATTATTGTTTGGCAGTATCTATGGTAAATATATTGATGCATTTGGCAAAAATATTTAGTTTAATCGCTTAATTTAGTTTAATTTCCTTTGCAAAGCAACGCTGGAGATATTTGGGGAGCGGATTTCGTAATTTTGAATCCCTACCCGTTGCTGAAGATCACATTTAAGTTGATGCTCCTTTCCCTACACTTCTGTACTACGCCAAAAGGAGGGAGTTTGGAAGGATATAACGTTGACCAGATTCATTTGCATAACGTTCTCCACGGGAATCAATCACAAATCTAAGACTTGCCATCAGGTCAGCCCATCCCTCACAAATCCACAAAAAAAAACTTTGCGGTAATCATATCTGTCAAACGACTATATGTCTGAGAACACTATATTAGGTATTCAATATATAAAACCAAAATTAGATGGCTAATATAGGAATTTGCAAGGCCGATTGAGCCAGTTTAGTAATATAATATCAATGGAAATTAAAATTGTCATTTAAAATTTATTTTAACTGACTATATTTTTTCAAATACGCAAAATAATTATTCTAATAATCAAGTAAATCAAATAAAAGAACTTCTTTTAACAACAGGTGTGCCCCCTTCTTATTCGGAGGAAACATTACTTTTTATCTGAATAAAGAGATTTCTCAGTTATCAGTTAATGTGTTCGTTTTCCGTTGATTAATAGTAACATTTTGAATGATTTTAGTGCATTGCTTATTTTTGATTTAACATTGACGAATTAATTTTGCCTCAGAATACTTCAAGAATATTAAGAATTGATGGACGTTTTATCATATAATTACTTATCTTTTGAGTATTATCAAGAAGCATGAAACCTATTGTATGTTAAAAGGCATTTTGCGTTTTGTAAATGAATGAAATTAAATGGCCAGAAATGGATTCATGTGTGAGTATTAAATTTAAGAATTTACGTTTCATATGGAGGATCTAAATATGATAATTCCATTGGCATAAATGGGCTATAAAAGAACGATTTATAATACCCATTACAGCCCAAGCGTTCAAAAGAATGAAGGTGAGGAGTATGCAAACTTAGAAAGTTATACTCAAAATGCTGAGAGTTCTTTTATAGAGGCCGATAAAATAGCAAGTGTCATATTCTGTATTCTAATAGCGGATAAAATAACATAACGGATACTCAAAACTCTGAAGTGACTTTATAAATTTATTTATATCTGCATAACACCTTATAAATGAAAGTTGGTTGAACTTCATAGATTTATAAATTTATTTCCATTGATATATTAATAGGTTCTTCAAAGAATAATAAACTATACTAAACAGTTGAGAGGAAAATATTCCAAATAAAAAAATACAGTTTTTATTACAAAATTTTATTATGCTGAAAATGTAAATTTCTATTCATATCAAGAATATCATTTATGGATTTCGAGAAGCTATTACTAAATCAGTATCAAGTTGATGAAAGTACTGCAAGTGAATAAATAGCGATTATAAACTTTCTTATGACATTTATATCTGGAATTATATGCTTTAGCAAAATTCCATTTATCCATTCATAAATTTTCTATACTCCGTTCATCTGCTTCCCATTCAATATAGACATTAATTCAATAAATAGTATGTGATGGCAAGTTCATAAGCTAGAAAAA
>JAPMOQ010025070.1:3019371-3038508 GCA_026543055.1 Argiope trifasciata | reverse complement strand
GAGATAACATTGTTCGTCTCACCACAAACTCACTGGAGGGGGAGTTATGTGGTCTTAAGTTCATAAGCCAGATAACTTCCGGACACAAATGTACACTTTTGTCAAAAGGTTATGTTGGATTACGGCCAATGGTCCCGAGTTCGAACCTCAAGTATGCACAAGTAGCTGTAGTAATGTATGCATACAACCTTGAAAAGATATTAGGCATAGTCTCTCCGAAAATGCTTCGCTTATGTCTTAATATAGGTGTTGTTATGGCGGTATGCCAGCAAGAAATAAATTCGTCATAGTGAACTATTCGGGAATAATGGCCTTAATCGATATTAATTATAAAAAATATAGTTTATTACTATTAACATTCATTATAAAAGATCAACAATTACAATGAGCATAAAGAACGTCTATTATGTTTGACTGGCAAAATGAATTATTTTCTAACAGGATGTAGGGGACAATACATTGAAACAGGAAGCAGCACGTGGTACAAACATGAGCTAACCCCAATGCCTTCCAAATAGGAAATTTTGAACTTGTTCTTTAGTATAAGTTACACTACTGAACAAAACCGTACCAACAGGATTTGCTGTAGCTGTCATAAAAAGAAATTTGGGACTATGAGAAAAACCATAAACGTTATACGAGTGTTTTAATTTTCATTTTCAAAGTTTCATGCATTAGTGCTTGGTAGAAGCATGAAGTGCGCCAAACTTTGCGGACTTCTTCAGGTTGAAAGCAAAATATAGCATTGAATTTTAATTTCATTAACAATATCACACACTTGAATTTCAACATCTGCTAGTTGTTGCTTCATTTAATTATATCTTTTAGATGTATATAAAAACACAAACTGATAGACGGCCAATCTTTTGATGGATTTCTTTTAAAAATTGATAGGAATACAGTATTTATATGTTAAAGAATATGCATGAAATTTTATGCTTTCAAATTAATTGGATTAGTAATTATCTTATTCTTTTACACTTGGACTGACAGATATATTTTTATGATTGGAGTTCTCTGAATAATTCACAAAGATACACAAATTTAAAGTTGAGACTGCATGACAAATTTTGATAACTCAAAACACAATAATTCAGAGTAGTGCTAAGTTATCGCATTCATAGAAACAGATTTAATTCAAGAAATATATCTCTGGAATTGGAGGTCTGATTGTGGAAACTGTAAATTTGAATTTTTTTTTTGACTATTATAATTTTCCATATACCAAAAAAGATTAAAAAAGATGTTTGAATGCGAACAAAGTTTACACACACTTCAAAAACATTGAACATTTAGATAAAAGTAATTCAAGAATTTTCAAAAAATGTGTAATATTTTCAACTGAGCTTATTTGATTTGTAACATAACCATATTAAAATTTTAAAACTGATACTGTAATGTAGTTGCAAAAACCATATATATGGATGTGGGTTTACAAAACTCCGACTCTCGTTAGTTAGAAATGACTTTATTCCACAAATTCTTCCTGAAAATGCTGAGCACATTAAACAAAATGTAGCAAAAATGAGTATAAAGAACATCACTCGTAGACACTAACGTTATAATTAACCAAAAGGACAGAAAACCGTAATATTGATTCTCGCAAATAATTAAAGAGTCTGATTCTGCTACTAACACTCCAAAGAGAATTTAATAACTTCAACTTCTCGAACTTAAGTATGATTTTCGATAGAGCATGGAAGTCTCCAGAACAATAAAAAGATAACAGAGATAAAGTCATGATTCTCGGATATTCCATAACTTCGTTTTCGTTGTCAATGAAGCCAAACTTACGTTAAGAAAATGGATTCATCTATTATGCATCATCTAAGAATAAATATATCTATTATTCGTCGACATTCCCACTGCTATAAAACGCTACTAAATATACATAACTATATTATACATATATAGCATTGTCACTAAAGTTATTAGTTTTTTAAACCAAAATTTGAATGCATTTGTGAGTAACTTCGCTTTATTTGATTTTGATTAAAATGCAGAATATCGAATGATTTTGCGTAAATAAAATAAAGAATGGCGAAAATCGCTATTTTTCTGACAATTTTATGATTATGAATATGTCAAGGGAAAAAATATAACAAAGATTATAATCCTAGCTTAATTATAAACTGTAAGTTTAAAGAAAATAATTATCAACATTTGTGTTAATTGCTCATTAATGAGGCAGTTACACAATGTCTTACTGCGTCATTTCCTCTAATCAAAGGGATAATTAATGATTTTCGTCTCCCTTAATTGCACTCATTAGCTCACTTTTTCACTTTGTGTACATCATAATTGACATATTGCTTAGTTTAGTTTAGTTATATTAACGTCCCGTTTAAAGCAACACGAGGGCTATTTTGGGACGGACCTCGTAATTTTGAACCACGGTCAGATGACGAGGACGACACCTGAAGTGGCACCCCCTCTCCACACCACATCACACCAGCGGGAGGACGTTTGGCCTGACAGATTTAACGTGCAAGAGACCCCCTCACACGACGGATCTTCGGTGGAATCGAGTCTCGAACCTGAAACCCTCCGGTTCCGAAGCTGAGACCTTACCACCAGGCCACCGCGGCCCCTATTTACATATTGCATTTAAAACGAAAGCTTTTACAAAACAGTTATCTCATCATATCTTATTCTTTTCGGGACTAGTGGTGGATGGAACGAACGTGAAAGAAATCATTACGAAAGTATGGGGTTTTGCGTCGCTAAGCCTAATTTCGAAAGTGAAAAAATCACAAATAATACAGTTTAAATTCTAATGTCATCGTTTTTTCTGTAATTTTTAGATTATTAGTTCATTCTACTTTGAGCGCATAGTTCCTACACAACAACATCATCCCTTTTCTGTAACTTTTAGATTATTAGTTCATTTATAATTTGAGCGCATTTTTCTACATAATAAACCGAAATCATGACTTTCCGTAAGAAAATGAGAAAACCGCGAAATATATCAGAAAACTACGCAAAATTTAAAGAATTGATGGTAAAATCTAAAGAGACTAGTTATGATAAATCAGCAATAACAAAAGAAAGAATTCGGAGAGAGAAATGCAAATTACTCTATCAAATGGAACATTACACACCTCTGCTCTGTTTACCCCTCTCCCCTAATTAATTGTTGAGTAAAATACCAAAGACTGAATATGAGCAAACTGAAGATCCGAATACCAAAGACTGAATATGAGGAAACTGAAGATCCGAATACTAAAGACTGAATATGAGGAAACTGAAGATCCGAATACCAAAGACTGAATATGAGGAAACTGAAGATCAGAATACCAAAACTATATATATTTTAAAAGAAACGGATACAGGGAGCCATCTAGTGGTGTTGAAATTTTTTTTCGGTTTAGGATGCATATATGCATCATAATTCTATGTGCTCGATTTTCAGAAATGCTCGGGTGGTACGGCCGGTTTTGGGAAAATGTTCGCAGGTGATACGTATGTGACACACAAGATGCGAAAGGGTTATATGAAATTCTTAGTTTTATTCTATATAATAGAAATCTTTGTGTGATGTATACACAGTAATCTAATGGCTAATCAATCGAAATAAATCTAACAGTTCATATATAAAAAGTGGAACACGACACGAGATTTAAACTTTCATTTTAATTGGCGATTATTAGATTAATAATTAATAGGCGATTCCCTCCAGATAAAGAACTGAAATCAAACCTGGGACACCGAGTTGAATTGAACACTTAGAATTAAATATCTTTCAATAACTAGTTATTTTAATATTTTTTTCATGATGTCACAATAATAGAAATCGTGAAGAAAGGAATGCGTGTTTTGCACGTCTTGCTTTGCGTACTTCTGCGCTCAAGAGATCTTTCCGTACAAAATCGAAGATACTCTACAATCTTGAGATTTACGCTTTACCTGCATCTTCAACATTTTTAATGTAGAAATATTAACTCCATAAATCAGGAATGGGCAAACTACGGCCCGCAGGAGGGCTATCAGGCCCGTGGATATAATTTTAATTTGCCAGTCAGAGACAAATTGTAAGAAATATATATTTATATATTTCTCCATTTTTGTTCTACAAAATATAAATTGATGGAAATAGTACATACAGCTTTCAATCGGTAAAGTGTTAAAAGCGGAATTTCTTTGTTAGTTATAGCTGTAGATTGGAGCCAATCATAAGCTATCTCTCTTTCTCTGGCAGCAGACATATGGAAATCCAATATAGGTGAATCTCACCTCATATGAAGCAGACCTGTGTACTTTAAACTCCAGAGACTTGTTTCATTTCCCGAGGTTCATTCCCTCAGATTCAATACCCTCAGTAAATGAAGAGAAGCGTAAGAGTTATGAAGAGGGCTTGGAAAAACTACATTTCGAGTTCGAAAGCAAATTCCGAGATTTTAATGCCATTTAAATGGAATTGGATATTTTTACCATGCCTATCAGCATAAACTGGTAAGCAATGAGCTCAGATTTGCAGCTTGAATTAGTTGAATTACAATTCAACAATCAATATATCAAGCCTTGAAAATCAATGTTGTTTCCTGCATCTTATATATCTGAACAAGTGTTTTCAACCATGAAACTTAGAAAGAATTATTTCAGAAAGAAACTGATAGTTGAGCATTTCCTCGTTCTACAGAATCAGTACATCTCACTTCGAAACTCAATATAAGGAACGTTTAAAAACTAAATTGCAATTTTACTCATTTCATTAACACGTTTACTGCTACTACATGATATCAGGATAGTCTATCTAACTAGATGACCCTTTCTTTGCTATCTTTTAAATGTTGAAAAGAAGGTATCATCTAATAACAGATGGTTTGGTACAATTACGTATTATTTGTAACGCACGGGCGCGTCAGTGGCAGCGAATGTGCTAAATTGCAATACTTGTATATTGTTTCTAAAATTTAAAAAAAAATTATCTTGCCCCGCTAAACTTTCTTTTTCAATTTTTGGCCCGCAACCAAAAAGGTTTGCCCATCCAAACCGTGGATTATCTTAAAGTGGAAATGTCATTTATGTAGATATTTAATCAGCTGTCATTGCTGTTAAATATTTAGTTTTGCTGTTAAATATTTTTCTCCAATTTGTTGCAATAGATGTCGCCACGGGTATCAAAATATCGCTGAACCTCAACCCAAGACGTGTGACGTCAGAATTTGAGAAAAAGCGAACTGCGCATTCGCTCGCCGGACGGGGACCAGAGAGGTGTCATGTCGTTTCCCGTCATGCATCTTGTAAAAACGTAACGTAGTTTCGCCATGAAACAATTGTTGACTCTTGGTGGCATCTATGGGTGATACTTTTTCTTTTCTCTATTGTAAATAGTCCTGTCGTAATTGTAAATGTCTTTTTCTTTACTGTAAATAAATTTCTTTCATGTTCAAAAGCTTCTTTTTTCTTCATTCAGTGACCCTAGACACTGAACTAAATGTGGTTGGATGGGCATTCTGTCCCACCCAATTCCTACATTTATTTGACCATAAAGTGCATGAACACTTCACTATACACAAGCACACAAGTTTGTGGAATAGTTGCAGCCGTTCTGGAGTTGTGAAGCAAAAAGATTTTAATGTATAACATGTAAAACAAATTGATAAAATACAAACAAAGAGAGCACTAGAACTTTGAAAATACATGTTGTTACTTATGGGATTTTAACGATTCCGAGATGAAGTCAGCGATTTCAGTCGAGTTTGTGCTGTAGTTTTAGAGGATAAAGACCCTTGAGCATCGAGAGTATAAGTCTTACTTGTAACTCATAAGATGACACTCATACATTCGCTTGCACAACCCTTTTTTACAGGAAGAGATGGGGGGAGGCTCTTTCACACATCTCACAGACAGAACACAAAGAAAACAACCGTGCCCAGACCAGGACTCGAATGCGGAAAGCCCAGATCGAGGGGATGACGAGCTACCCTTAGACACAGCTTGAAAACACAAAGCAAAAATATTTTTTAAATACAGAAATAAGATAATAGTCGCATTGATTCACATCACACTTTAAAGAAAGAATGATTTCTATACTGTAAATACATTTCATTTCTGATCTTTTTGGCTTTTAATGAAATAATCCTTTTTACCAAATAATTATATTATTTATAATGAATTCCTTAATTTGCATTTTAACTTGTTTACAACATTGTTAAAAGTTTGTTTCCTATTTGTCTTTTCAAAGAACTATTTTGCTAACTATAACGAAAAAAATTCTATCATCCGAAAAAAATAACTGATAAACCACTACAAATATCTTTCAACTTGATCAACTTATTTTTGTACAGAGCTTACAAATTTTTTATTAAAACTTTTGTACAAATGTTTTATAACGAAACCGGAAAGCGGATGTAGAAAAAGTAAAAGGTTCTTGTAAGTATATTGTTAAGTCAACGACTCGCTTCTTGTAATGTCAGCAATGTCTGTTCTCTGTTGTTCCGCTTTTTCAACTTTGATCAAAAGAAATCTTTAATTAAATAAAATTTTATTTGTTCTTGAATTTTTTGTCAAAGACTAATTTTTCTTGTAACTTACAACTGATTTCTGAAGAAAGTTTTCATGCTGCACTAGTTGGAAGTAATTAGAGCAAATAATGTTTCTTAGTCATTAACTTTAAAAAAACAAACAAATTTTCTGTTGTTGGTTGCTATTGCTTTTATTTTGATAAATTCAACGGAAGTTTAGATGAGACTATTAAATTCACTACATAGTTCGATCGAGCTATTATGAAAAGATTTAAAAATGTGAAAAAAAGATTGATTATACAGCAATCATTTTGAATTGACAATAAAAACATTTCAAATGTGCGCTGGGAAAGAGGAGACTTAATGAAGAAGAATACTTGAAATCGAGCTACAAGTATTAAAATGTTCTCAAAAATGAGCAATATATCTCAATTAGATAAAATGCAATTTTTAAAAAAAATCAAAAATTATAATTTTTATTTATAATTTGAGGGAAATATTTAGAATTCCGTTAAGTACATGCATTAAAATAGTTTTCAAAACAAATGGGGAATAAATCAATTTTAAATTTTTACTTACGAATTCCTTTTATATAACAAGTACTTAATTGGCCCAAAAACATTTAAAGAAAGAGTTTTTTTTAATTAAATTGATACTTTAAATGTATACCTTTTAAACAATTTGCTTCTGGACTAATTCAATTAAGTTCGGCAGCTCATTTTATAAATCTTTCCAACATTCACTAGTTTTCGGCTTTGATTTTTTTAAATATTAATAAATCATTTGAAAGAAAAAAAGATGTATCAATTCTCACTCTCCCCTCTTTATCCTATAACATATCCAAATACAAACTTAGTGACCATTTTTGGTTTGACCAACTGCACAACTTAAAGCAATTAATATGCTGTTATACTTTTTTATCCCATGCAAGTACAATTCAGCTGAATTACTAAAATCTATAACAAAAACCTCCGTAATCTTGAGTGCTGAGTTGTGTTGCGAACTGTATGACGATTTCAGAACCAATGCAGAAATACGTCAATTTTCCCTCCTATAAATAAACACAGTTCATTCATATTAAAGTGCAGTTTTAAAATCATTCTAGTGCTGTTTTGGGAGGAGCCTCGTTGTTTTGAAGAACGACGAGATGATGAGGATGACACCTGAATTGAAACCCCCTATCCTATCTTCTGCACCACACCCCAGGAGACTACTGCAATGTTTCTTCTCTACAACAACGTTTTCCTCTAGATTTAATATGCACCAGCCTCGCTTATAAGATGTTTCTTCAATGGATACAGTTATGGAACCTAAAACCCTCATTCATTCATATTAACTTCGAGTTTTAAAACAATATTACGGCTATTTTAAGAGGAACCTTGTTCTTTTGAACAGAGATTAGATTAGTATGGCACCTTAGCTGAAACCCCTTCTCCTGACTTTTGAACTACACCAACGGGAGACTACAGCAAAGCTTGTTCCCAAGATTTAATGTGAACCTGACCAACTTATACGATGTTTCTTCAATGGAATCAGGTTTAGTACCTGAAACCCTCATTCACTCATGTTAATGCCCAGCTGCAAGGGCAATATAATTGGGTTTACCCAATATAAAGGCTACTGCGTCAGGAACTTCGTTGTTTTGAGCAGCGATGAAATGATGAGGATGGCAGATGAGCTGAGACCCCCTCTCTTAACTTCTGCACTACACCAACGGGAGACTACAGCAGTGCTTCTTCACTACAACAACGTTTGTCCTTGAGATTTAATGCTCACCAGACGATGTTTCTTCAATGGAATCAGGTTTGAAAACCTTTTTCCGAAACCGAGACCTAACCACTAGGCCACCACGGTCCTAAGTGAAAACCCAGCATACGAGATTCGATTAAAGCAAAATCCATTTCGCAGCGCTATATGGAATTTTGGTGATCGCGTTGCCGGTACTGGTGTTGTTCAGATAATCAGATCATTGTCCATTTGAGAATTATTCCCTTTTAGTTAGCTCTCAAAACATATGACTTTGAACTTATTCGAATCTATGTTATTTAGAATTGCATCATTCTCATTCAAATAGGAAATATATTCGTCCAGTTTAGTTTAATTCATTAATATTTATTCTCAGTTTGAATTAACACAGGCGTTTAATTGGATATTGAGATGCACCTTAACATTTTGACCGTGCTTAGATAATGTAGCTCAAAATATCGATGTCGAATTATTGCGGATGGAAGCATCTTATTAGACTGAAGTTTTGGGCCCCTATCCTTCTGAAATTCTGCGCCATTCCCACTGGAAATAGTGTAACCATGTTATATATATACAGTGGAATCGAACAATGGTAAAATCGAATTTTAGTATGGATGTTTTCGCCTACGGTACTAGCATTAAATTATCAGGAAATTCGTTCAAACTGTATTTGTTATGGTTTGTATTGCTACGAAGATTAAAATTAAGAGCCTTATCAAGAGATCTATGTCATGATCAAGATAACGCAGATAATTCAATTCGCTAATTCTCTTAATATTGATATATGTTACATTTCGCTTTCGATATTGAACCGAATGCAGATCTATCAAGGCTGAAGTATACTTTAACAATTTTAAAAAGTTTTCATTAAATGTTAATTAAGTCACATTTTGAAAAAAAAAAAGTGTCATTTTAATATTTTAAGTGTACTCCGTGGAATTCGGAATAAATTTTTAATTTTTTCAACGTTTCATTATTTAATATTAAACATATTAGGGTGCCCCATAAGTTCCTTTTTGTTCCGTTTATAAAGAGGCTTGTCTCTAGAAATGATATTTAAATTTTATATGAATATGTGCAAAGAAAACGCACTTGGTGTTTAGTGGCACACACAATAGGCCTTCAAATGCCGTAAAAACCGGGGCTACACCACCTAAAAGTCATTTTGTCCATTTGGTGGAATTGAAAAGATGTCATTTTTGACGAGCACTTTCCTCAAGGTGAAAAAAATTCTAATAATACTGTCATCAACCAGTTCAACTAAAAACTGCCATAACAAAAAATCGGTCAGAATTAATTAACCGACTAAGCATTATTTTTCATCTCGACAGCGCGATACAGAATATTACATTAATCATGAAAGAAAAGATCTTACAGTTTGATTGGGATGTTTTACTGTATACTCTCCATATCTCGCTCCTATTATTACTTCTTTCCGTTCTTAAAAAATTGTCTTCGCGATAAGCACTTTAAATCCCCTACCGAAATTAAAACGCACATCGAGGATTATTTCTTGTCCAAAACTCAACAATTTCGGAGAGTAGGCATAATGAGGCTTCCTAAAAGATGGAAGGTAATAGAACAATTTGTTATAGAACAAAATAAATATCTTAAACAGTAAATATTGTATATCCATTTCATATAAGAAATAGGAAAGAAACATGAAACATTAATACATCTATAAAAAAGTTTAAAATTTTTTTTAATGATTTTCGATATTTTCTTTAAAAAAATAAATTAACATTTTTATAACCTTTCCATAATCGAAATCCGTGCTTTACGTTAAATTTTGGTGTAAATAATTAAGGAACTGATTGAAATGATTCCCATTAGCCAGAGATATCCTAAAACACGGTTATATATTCTGGCACTGAAAACAGCAGAGTGGAAATATTTTACAATATCCTGCTCTAATAGAAAAACTGCACCTACCTCACTTCACAACCCACTCTGAAAATGTCAGAACTATCATATCGTAGCATTTGAGAAACGCCACTGACCTTAGTTATCAAGAGCATAGTTTCTCAAGTATAACTAAACTATTTAGATATATACTCGAATCCATGCCTCTTGCAATGAAAATTCTTTAATATATGCTTATTACTTCGAACTACACAAGATTTTAATCTCCACTTTTAATTTTCATAAAATAATTTAGATAAAACAGAAGGTAAGAAACATAAGATTTAAGATAAATCTTATTCAAAGTATGCTTATATGACATATCAGGAGGCCTTGTGATATTAACGTCTTGGGTTCGAGTCCCGGTTCGGGTGGGGTTGTTCTTTCTCTATTTTATCCCCCCCCCCCTGTAAAAAGAGGTAGTGCAAGCGAATGAGTGATGAGTGAGTGGCTAAGTGGCTAAGTCGTACTCATGACCCTAATTGGCGCTACTAAAAATGGAGACGCTCCCTATCAGCTTAAATCGCTGTTTTCGAAACAGCAGGTTTGTCCAATGGTAAATGTCATAAGAAACAACAACAGATGTGAGAAGAAATTTGAATCAAATTAAAAAGATATATACTGAAACATTGAATTTGAAAAGACGTAAGGTAAACATATGATAATTGAAAAAGAGATTTTATTTAAAGTATATTTAATATTTCGGATATAAGAATTTGAATAGAATTCAAAAAGATAAGAATTGGAATCAAATTTAAAAAATATCCCTTAAACCCCTGCTTATATTGTGTATTCTGTGTTAATAAGATTACTGGATTTTTTTTAAAAAAAGGAAGAAAATCCTTCCAACACTTATCTTTTATTTTTAAAAAATCTAAAAAATATTTTTATATATAAAAAAAAATCTAGACCTAATTTTAAAAAAATATGTATTGAGTTTTAGATTTCAAATTGCGATTCATTGTTGTAAATCTTAGGAAAATACTTTCTTAAAGATACCCTATGTTCATTTTCAGATGGAGATACAAGTACAGTATCTTTTATGATTCTCACTAGAGGCGATGAATCAAATGGATTTCAATGAATTGATAAAATTAGACATTTCTGAAAATGTTAAAATAATGCATTGCCATCATAACACGCATCAGTCTAAAATTTAATAAACAATATATCAAGAAAAAAATTGTAAAGGAAGTAAAGCCTAATTATATAATAGATATTTTAAATTATGAGAATTATATAATTTTTCCAGAATAATTTTTTAAAAATTATAAATAATTGCTTGTTCTAATAATAATCCCATAACCAACAAATATTTAAATATTTGTGGTGTTTACTTGCACATAAAACGACTTTTAACTTGAGCGAACCGTTTAAAGCTCACAGAAAAAAATATAAAAGAAATGTTAACTATTCTTAAAATACATCAATATTCATTTTCCAATAACAAAATAGTTATAAAACTAAATATCTTTTTGTGCTTGCTAAATATAGGCGTTCTAATAACAAGGTAATTTTCGAATATCCACCTTCAGTTTTAAGAACAGTTTTTTGAGTTAACCTAAACGTATAGCCTTAAATTACTGGAGGTTAGTATGATGGATTAAAAGAAAGTGCGAGATATGCATGTCCTTGCGAAAAGTTTGAGAATATGCTTGGAAGTTTTGACAGTTGATGAATGACTCAAGTATCTTATCGACAAACGTATTAAGTCTCAAAGGACAAAATTACACAAAAATAAAAAAGCCAAATATTATTAAGACGTGTGAACTGGTTAGGTTTTTTTGTATAGGTATTACAAAAGGGCTTTTTATCTATTAAAAAGAAATTGTTTGCTAAAAAGTATTTTTCGTCTTTTACAGTTTTTGGTATATTCATTTTTCAGCATTTTAGATAATTAAGATTTTTAATGGATCATAACTTTACAAAATGAATTTTTGCTAGCTTTATTTTTTATGAAATCGATTGGTTTTTCATTCCTGTAATTCTGAATACGTTTTAATTCCAAACTTCTGAAATAATGCTCCTATGTTTAAAAGAGAAATGTAGGTAGGCATATTGAGTTTTATAAACTGCAATAGTGTTCCAACACCTAAATTGTAAGTTCTTAAAGAAAGTTGAATTTGAGGCTATTTTGAGTCGATTTTGTAAATTTGAACAACGGCCACATGACGGAAATGACACCTAAACTGGCACCTTCTCTCTAAACTTCCACATCACACTTTAAATCCAAACCTACTCAAGGTCTGTAGGCCCTGATGGATTTAACGTACATCAGTGGTTACATGATTGTCCTTAGATGGAATATGATCTCGAACCTAAAACCCGCCACATTCGAAGACGAGATCCACCAGATCACAGCTTTCTTAAAAAATGGAATAGTTTCATAAAAACTTCTTCGAAAGCATACTTCTTAGAGAAAGTATTACTATACCACCCCCTCGTTTTATAATTGGAATCTTGGACAAGACAATAACAGCAATGAATGATCAGATTTTCATTTTTGAAATACCGCACTCAAATATTCCTCCATACCTAAATTTGAAAAAAAAAAAAAAAAAAAAAAAACTTTAAAAAAAAAAAAAAAAATTTTTTTTTTTTTAAAAAAACCCAACCACTCATTAGAAAGAAAAAAGATTTAAAAATGTTGAAATTATTCAGCTATAAGTGATCCATTTTTTCATGACAAAAAAATACCCAGCCAAATTCTACAAACGCATGAGCAGAAAGAGAAAAACACAATTCAGCTGCTTGTAATTGTTTCGTTGGGACAATTAGTTGCCTCGACCGAACTGCATTTCTAAGCATACGTTGCCTACTAGTCGTCTTATAACTGACCGAGTGTAAATACAGTATAATTACTTGCCATTGGCCCTTGGCGGTCACGTGATCCTTAAGTAAGCGTGGCTTTCTATTATGCACAATAGTTGGTCTCGTGTGAATCCTGCATGATGCAGAAAAGTTAAGACAATTGAAATTAATTTCCTGTTAAATAAAGAAATAATGCAGGTCCAAATGTATGGTAATACTTCAACATCCAAAGACAACCTGAACTTATTTCTGTACTCAAAAAAATTGTGAAAGTTACAACATTGGAATACGTATTTTACTGATTGCAGATGTGCAACAACTTTGAACCAACCTTGGAACGTATAGCATCTGAAGATAAATACGAGTTCGTGAACGTATCAAGATAATTTCTTTTCTCTCTAGAAAAAGTCATTTCTTTACTGTTTTAGGAAGTGGAACCATAATTTTTTTAAATTCTCACAAACAACTGCATAACTCAACTTATACAGAATCGTAATAAGAAGGGAACAGTAGTAAATTAAACATTCTTCAATAAAAATATTACAAAAATAGTTACTTATTTTAAACTTTGAAAAAATTTATACAAATTTAATTATATGAATATAGACGATTATCATATGGTTATTCTTTTTTGATTTTTTTGTCTTTCTTTACCCGGATAACATTCTTAATTCCTTTTGATACAAAAGATCAAGAAACTAAATTACCAATGAAAGAAAAATCACAAAAATAAGATAACATTTTAAATACAAATGAATAAATAAATCATCTAGTCAAAATTAATCATTATATTAATTAATTAAATTTTTGGAGTTAACGAATCATCAAATGTTTTCTACATACTAAATGTATATTCTAATCTTAGATTAATGTATCATTTTTAAACCATAAAGCAGTGTTCACACGGGATCAACTATTGTGCTTAATACAAAACTCCACCTATCTCAAGCAAATCACACGACCGAAATGGGACAGTGGTAAATAGTTTTCACACCGGAGCAACTATTTACCACTGTGCCACTGCGGTCACGTGATCTGCCCGAGAAAGGTGGGGCCTTCTACTGAGCTCAATAGTTGATATCGTGTGAACACGGTTTAAGAAGTAAGTTTTAGTCACTAAAGAAGTCGCGGTGGCTTCTTGGTAATGCCTTAGCTTTGGAACCGGAGGGTTTCAGGTTAGAGACTCAATTCCACCGAAAAATATTCTGGTGTACGTGGTCTGGTGCTCGTTAAACTTCTGGACCAAATGTTTCCCCGCTGATGTGGTGTCGCGGGGTGAGGAGAGTGCCAGCTCAGGTATAGTCCTCGTCATCTGGACAGCGGTTCAATATTACGAGGTCCGTTCCCAAATAACCCTAGCGTTAATTTAAAACGGGACAGTAACATAACTATACTAATTAGTCATTAAAGATACAGTTATGAAGAGAAATTAAATGATTTTATTAAAATGATAAAATATTATTAAAGTTGTTCTTAGTATAACCAGAGGACTAAATAAGAAACGAAACGTAGTAGTATTTTAATGCCTTTTGACCCAGGAGAAAATAAAATTTATTCCATCATTTATATTATTTTTTTCCACCTAGGTGTACATTCCTTTTTCTACGGATTTGGGCTTTGGTGGTAAGGTACCGGCTTCGACACCAGATATTTTCAGGTTCGAGACCCGATTCTTCTTAAGAACATCGTGTAAGAGAGTCTGTTACACATTAAATTCGTAGGTATCAAACGTCCTTCCGCTGGTGGGGTGCAGAAGTTAGGAGAAAGGAGTACCAGTTCAGATATCGTCTTCATTTGACAATGGTTCAAAATTTCAATGTTCGGTCTCAAAAAGCCCTAATTACTTTAAACCGAGACGTTAATGTAACTGAATTTTCCCTAAGATCTTAAAAATGGGTTTGGGGAGACGAATACAGTATATAAAACTCAATATGCACACCAAAACTACCTTTAAAATATTATAGTGATATTTACGTATCTGTTCCTCATTGCTGAGCAAAAACAAAAAAGAAATCAATACCGTCAATACAATCCCACAGGGTATTGTTGAATGATATTAAGTGCGTCCTATAAACGTACATGCATACAATCGAATGGAGCCATTAATTATAAATTAGACTAGAATGTTAACGAAATATATGGTGGAATTAAATCATCTGTAATGGGTAACCAAGTAATGTAATTATTTCTTAGACATTTAGGAGTATTTGTTCTGAAAGGGTAGGATAGATTTAGGTCTTTCAGCATACTTTCTATTGTGACAATTAAAATTGCTGCAAATGATTTTTAAAAAAATAGTAATCAAGGTTCGATAGGTGAGATAATGAAAGTCATTTATTATCTCACTTCTGGACTCCATTATTGTGTCTTGAACTCAGGACTTCATTCCTGTGTCCTGAGTACAAAACAAGAAAGGGGACAAAATTGCACATGAAATTAAGTGTTCTGTATAATAAATGTAAAAAAAAATCTTTTAATTTGCAAATTTTAAAAGTATATATGTAATATTATATTCTTAAAATTGTGTAAATAAATTCTATGCTATTTATGTAATGTTTTACTTTTTATTGTTTGCCAGAGGTTTTTTATTGAAGAAAAAAGTACCTCAGCCTTGAAATGAGGATGTTCGGGCATGGTGGTTGGATCTCGTCACTGGTGGGTGCTTGAAAATGTATGGGTTTGGCTCCTCCCATCGATGACTTGACATATATCCTTAGGGAAAGGTTCTACCGTGGCCATTGATGTCCCTTAGGACTGAACAAAAGTTCTCGCCAGTGTTCCAGTTATGGTGATCCGGTAATTCAGTATTTATTATCCATGTGCTTATTATCCGGATAATCAGTGATATGACTTGCTTAGGAGTTCAAAGTGATTCGATGTCTACCATCGTAGCTAGGAAGGAGAAAACTGCAAATGGTGTCATTTTCCCCATGCTGTAGTATATTCATCATATCAGCCATACTCTATGGGATGAGATATACGCTACTCTAGAACACTGCTTCATTTACTACGTGTATCAAGAAAGCGAGAACATGCGTATTTATACTGATATGCTGTTGTTATCCTAATGATCAAGAATAATACCATGCCATACTCACCGATAAAACACAATTCGTTTTGTAAGAGATAGGCTCCATCCTTGGAATGGGAGTAACTCGATAGACCACATAACAATAACTTACCCCTCAAGAAAGCGAAAACTTTTGTTCTTATACAGCAAAATTTCATCGCTATACTTTTTTGTGTTGCACTGGTGCATATGTTTTAATAAGAAAATACCAAAAAAGGTCGAGTAATTAGTTCAGAAGAAATCTATTTTGAGATGTGAAATAATTTTTCATATTAACAGCCATTAAATTTGCATAATATGCGTATTTATACTGAAATAAAGTTGGTTTCCTAATGACTCACAACTGAAAAAAAGGCTTTCTAATGACTTACAATCAGTCATATTTATCGTGATGTATTTATACGATACAATTTCCTCCATTAGAAGCAAGCATCATCATTGGAAAGGAAATAACTTGACCAGCAGCTCAACAATGATTTACATATAAGGAAAGCGGGCACCTGTGTACTTACACAGCAATCTTTCATCAGACACACTTTGTACTGTCCAGTGTGACACAAAACCCGATAAGAAAATACAAAATAAAGTCAGGTAATCAGTTCTGAAGAAGGCATTTCCCTTTAAAGAAATGGAAGTAAATCTACTCCACAATATTGATTTATCTATTTATCATGAAAGCGAGAGCATGCACACTTATGCAGAAATGAAGGCGGTTTCCTAAAGATCAAGACTGGCTCTTAATCATATTCACCAACATGACCCACGTTCCTCCCATATGAAGTGGATTCCATCATTGGAATAGAAGTAACTCAGCCAACTGCATAACAAAGATTGATTCATCAAGAAAGTAAACATTTTTATACTTATATATAAATCTTTTATCTATACATTCTTTGTGCTGCCCTACTTAGATCTAATAAGAAAAAAACAAATTATTCCATGGAAGACAAGTACAATCATTGGAATGAGAGTAATTCGGCCCACAGCACGACAGTGATTTATCCAAGAGGAAACCAAGAACCTTTTTACTTATACAACAATCTTTCATCCATACACTCTTTGTGTTGTCTTAGTAGTACATAAGATCTAATAAGTAAAACACCGATAATCATCGGGTAATCAATTCAGAATAGATTCAATTTGAGTTCAAATATGAATCATGTTCCATTATTAACAACCAATATAATATTCACTAAACAAAGAACACAGAAATGATTTATTGTACATTCCGGTGTTTATTTTTTGTAGCCATTTTCTGAAAACTAAGATGAAATGTGTCAACATAAAAGAAATTCAGCCATAATCTAACTATCCCCTTGTAAAATATTAAATAACTGCTCTGTTGTGGAGCAGGAAATGTAGCAGATTCCCCCTTTCCTTGGCGTGTACATTAAACTAGATTTATGGACTGCCTCTCCAGACACGATCGCAGAATAGAATAGTGCCGTAGAAAATTGGTTAAAGGAACGAGAAGGCTGACGTCTGTTAATAGATACAGAGGAGTTATATCGTCCATTTCGGTCGTCGAAAACTTCTTTAATAGAGGATCCTCTCCCCAATGTTAATCCATTTATAGTCGGGCAGTAACTTCATTTGGCGCCGAGTTTTTGGCGTTCCTTCTAAAAGCAATGATGCCTACCTCAAAGTTACTGTCTGATGGTGAAGAAGCAACAAACTTGAACTAAAAGCTATGTTGCCAATATAAGAAAAAGGAATGCCAAAGGAAGACAAATAAGTAAAATAGGGCTTTTAGGTTGTTTGTTGACATTTGAAGTTGTTTTGACAATTCTTGTTAACTTCTTTATCAAAATTAACTTAAATATTTCGTGAGAATGATACTATAATAAATTGTTCGTTTCCATTATTTGATAATTTATTTCTGTTCATTCAGTCATTTATTGATAAATTCCATTTGTTGCATGAAAAATATACTTTTTTCTTTAAATTTTGATATTATTTTTATCAGGTGAGAACGTGATGTTATTTTGATTTGACGACTCTGAAGCCTCAACAAATTTTTTGAAACTTTAAAATGCGCAGGCTGCAAATTGGCGATTTATCGTTTTTGAGGCATCCAATTTTCGCTTTTAGGGTCATTAGACAATAATGCAGAAGGCTGTCATATTTGGGGATTTATCGTCATCTAAAGTTGCAACTTGATTTCCAAATTATGAATTATCCAAATTCTTACAAATTGTCTTAATTAATTGAAGTCCTTAACCAGTTTAAATCAGTTTGAAACCATCACGAAACTTCTTTATTGGTCTGTCAACCTCTCTCTTTCTCTCTGTATATATATATATATATATATATATATATATAAACACGTAAAACGTATATATATAACAAACACGTAAAAACACGACTCTCATTTAGAATACATTCTAATAATGATTCCCCTCCCATTCCCTTCTCCTTGATAATTTCCCCTACGAAAATATATATCTTGATATTACTTAGTTAACGCCATCTGTTGTGTCAAAAGATAAGCTACTAGAGTTATGTAACCACTACAAAGTGCGATTCATATTTACAAATGTAAGCTTATCAGAGAAGTCATAACAAATGCTAAAGGATTATACAGATTTGATAAATGATAATCAAGAAGATGAGAAACAAAATAATTTTGCAAACTGAATATAAGTAGGTTCTCTTACATATATACATCAAACGGTCTTACTTAGAGATATTCCAATTAAGCCAAAAACGGAAAGTTCCTTTATACATACGATTCCACATATTCTGCGAAATTATATTCCCGGATTTATTTGGCAATTTCTCAGATTATAAAAATCTCGCTAATCACCGTTAGATATGAAATACCGAAATTTGGCCAAGATGGTTGCATCCCTGAGTTTGTTTGGTGATTTTCAGATTATGCCAAGAACCTATTACATGTATTTTCTTGCAGATCTAGAGATTACGTTAAATCTATAAGTTCGTTTACATATTTTGACAAGATGGCTGTATTCCTATGTTTATTTGGAAATTTCTCAGATTATAAAAATCTCGCTAATCACCGTTAGATATGAAATACCGAAATTTTGCCAAGACGGTTGCATCCCTGAGTTTGTTTGGTGATTTTCAGATTATTCCAAGAACCTATTACATGTATTTTCTTGCAGATCTTGAGAATACGTT
>JAPMOQ010025070.1:2995633-3010400 GCA_026543055.1 Argiope trifasciata | reverse complement strand
TTTATAATTAAAGCTGAAACTTACAATCCAAATGAAAATCAACGCAATTGGTAACACGTCCGCTGCAGTGACTCACGCTTGGAACATTTATTTAATCAGATTAATCCTTCTTGGCTATATTTTAATTCACACATACAATTAGATTGTATGAGTGAATTACATGTGATTCACATAGCAGTCAACGTGTTTAGATCGTAAATATACTCTAAAATGAGTCTACAACTTTTCTGTTCTATACACATTAAAGTTGAAATTCATCATCCAGTAATTAAATGAATTTCAGGAATGGCAAAATATTTGCATCACTAAAATCCAGTGAGTCTGTTTGAGATTCTTCTATTGTTTTCAAATCAAAACAATGATTCAAAATCTAATATCTACTTGAAACGTCACATTAAATCCTAAAAGTAATGAAATAAATAAATGTTCACTTTTTTAAATATATTGTTTCAGTCTGGCATTTTATGCAGCTTCGCAATTGATCGTAAATGTCACAACTCGTCCTTGTAACTAAGCGTTGTTCACATTGAAGAAATGTGAGTTCGCAAAATAATCTTTATCAAAGAGATTCGAAATCTGCCATATGTGACAGTATAAGTTTCATCCTATCGATATTAAAAAGTATTTGAGCATCGATGATAACACTACACGAAGTATGTCTTTTCATTTTAAGTCATGATCAGGAATGTAGGAAGTTGGACTCTTTTAAATGGTCCATATCTCCGGCATTTTTACTAAAGTTCTATTTGTACATTCATAAGTTTTGAATGAACTTAAAAATCTTCACGAGAAATAGATATATTTAAGGGCTATTATTATAATGAAATAATAACATTTTACTTTTTTGGACCAGCCATAAAGTGATCAAGAATTTAATTTCTAATAGAATCGAATTGCGCTAGGCATAAGACTTGTTGCAATAACTTTCATTAAAGTAATATTAAGTAGAGAGATTTCGCATAATATTTCAAATCCACAAACATTTGTTAAGTTTCTGTTGTGATTTGAAAATTATTTCCATTTTTATACCAATGGTTTATTCTTTCATTAGAGTTTTCACTGCTTTCCAAGGAAGAAACAACAAACATTGTGAAGTTTATGCTGTGATTTGAAAAGTGTTTCTACTTTTATATCAAAGGTTTGATCTTTTATCATAACTTTTCAATACCTTTGAAGAAACGAATAAGAAATCGATAAATCGTGAAACCAAATTGACGTCGTCTGAGACGAAATAAAATATGCATTTTATGGACGGGCTTCAAATAATTTTAGGTCTTGAAATAAGTTTATATGTTCTGTTTTATATCTGATATTAATGAAAGTACTTGGTCCTGTTTTTGAAATCAGATTGCATATTGCCGGTTAAGTCAGATTACATGTCCTGACGTGAATCTGATTGTATCAGACAGCATACCATGTTGCCATTATTAACCATCAACTTCTCCCAGAATTCGTTTTTAGCGTGTTGCCCAATCATTTCTTCCTCGTGATGATAATTCTTGTGTTGTAGAAATTCACCAAACAGTTTACCTTTTTTAAGCGAATACTATATTGAAAAGTGAGCAGTCTCCTTTTTTGAAAAAGTGCATTTTAGAAGAGCCAGGGATATTCAACACATATATTCTATCCTGACATTATTTTTTTTTTAAATCTAAAGCATTCCTTGTGATGTAGTACATTGAGAATCGATGACGCCTTTTTCTTAGACAACAAATTATAAGTTAGAACAACGAAACTTTTTTCAATGCAATTCGCCTATTGAGCCACTTCCGACAGTTACAACTAAAATTCACCAAGAGTATTTTTATAATAAAAGTAGTTAATGGATGATGAGTGATGTTTCCATCGAGTTGGATTCGTTTTCTGGCTTGGCCACATTAGTCAAAGTGTTCAGTTCTGTGGGGGGATCCAGTGAATTGTTATATCCTTTTGTACTGCGGCGCCATGGTCTGACGGAATATTCGGCGCCACAGTCGGTGGACTGTCTGGACCTGCCCATGGACAGCTCGGAAGTGGTCGTGAAAGACGAGGGATGGACGTCAAGGGAATATCGGAGTCGGAAGCGATCGATGGAACGGCGGATCAAGTCAATCACCTGAAAAAGACAAATTATAAAGCTATAGCTATATCTGAATGGCAAAAAATTAATTCCAAGCTTATATAGAACTGCCTGTAAATTCAATGTTCATATCAAAGTCAATAATTTGTTTCATTGATTTTCTATGTAAGTTTTATTTTGGAAATGGATGGTTCCTTATTTTGAATTAATTTTATTGTTCGTAAAGTTGATATACGTGCTGAATATATTAATGGGTCATAATACACCGATTTATCCCATGTCAGTCAATAAATGTCCTTCATCAAGTTTGCGATTTCAATGTATGTAGTCATTTTTTGATGACTTAGTCTTCCATTTCTCGTCAATCTTTCTTATGAATTTTTGAACAAAAATCGTGTTATATAATTTAGAAAGAAACCTCTACAATTTTTCACTTTTTTCTCACCAAATTGTCTAAATGTTTTAAATTTTGAGAGAAAGGACAAACATCACAGTTATGACATCATCGACTTGCAAATTTTCCAAGTAATTCATGCACTATCTGTAACTAAACGCTAGCATTTCAAATTTTAGTGAGTTCGTTAGAAATAAAAGAATTTCAATTATAAGTGTTTGGAGGTTTAATGAATAAAATTAACGTGATTTTCAGAATACATTAGCCATGAGTTAATATACGTCAAGTAATCCTGATAACATGAAATAAAACCATAGTTGGCAGTTTCTCAAATTTATTATATGATTTGTTCCCACACAATTCAAACTTATGATATGATTTATTTTGTTCATTTTAGCCAGTAGTAATTATTGGCTAAATATTCTGAAATTGATATTACTCCATGTATGAAAAATTGTGCCGAAGACTGAATGTCGTTGAAAGCAATTTATTCGGCTGTTTCTTTCATAGTTTTTCGTATTCTAAAGTGAAATGTATGCAATAGTGATCTAATATGCCAATAATTTGAGATTTTTATAGTTTATAAAATTAAATGGATTTTTACTCTATTTTCAAATATATACAAATTAGCATTCTACTGTTTCTTATCATTCATATAAGTATCATATAAAAAAATCTAATAAATCTTGAAGTACGTTATCTTTGAGAAAGTAAGAGTTTAAATTAATTATTTTAAGTTTAAAAATTTTTTATGAGTTGAATTTAAAAAGCAATTTTCTGATAAGATATCTTTTTATTACATATTCTTGATGAACATTTCTCAAATAAAGTTACATAAGTTTCTCCCTGAAGTTGCATAAGTTGAATGAATATTTTACAAACGATTATAGCATAAAAATGTTCAATGCATAAATTATAATTGGAGACATGTTCATGTAGACTCAGAAAATG
This sequence comes from Argiope trifasciata, assembly GCA_026543055.1. Classification (NCBI taxonomy): domain Eukaryota; kingdom Metazoa; phylum Arthropoda; class Arachnida; order Araneae; family Araneidae; genus Argiope; species Argiope trifasciata. Next base: position 3,006,996 of record JAPMOQ010025070.1, on the reverse strand, counting down.
TTATTAAATCAGTTCTACCTGAAAATAAGATGTTTTCAGAAGTCTGTTACCTTATATTTATGAAGAAAAGTTTAAACACATACCATAAATAAAAATTATAAGAAAATTATAAACATAAAATTGCCGACACATTGAAACCATGTGACATTGTACTGAAAAATCAACGGTAAACAGCATTTTCAAAACAAGTGTAAACGGGCCATTGAAAGCAATGGGTTCCAAATTTCACTTACTATGGTATTGCCGGAATTTTATCAGAGTAACATTATACACTTTTTAAAAATTTCTAAATGTAGTTGCGCATATACATTTTATAATAATTCTAAGAAAAAAATCATGATTTAGACTCAAATATTTAATATTATGTGTCATAAAATTCTAAATGAATGCTGCAATCCTTTATAAGTAAAAGTAATTGCATGTCATTAATCGACGATACTTTAGGTCATACTGTCGGTTCAGCTTATATATAGTAGAGATTTCATAGCTCATGTCCATTGTCAAAGGGTTTTGCTAAAATTAAATACTTTCTATTTACTAGAAACTTTCTCATTATTGAATCATATTTAAAAATCAGTTAAATAAGGTTTAGTCATTACGTGCACTTAAAAAACTCTCGACATTTTTTCTGCACATTAGAAATTGAAATATTTTCAATTTCTAAAGTAATTTTCAGCGATTTAGGTGTAATAAATACATCAATAAAGATGCAGTTATAAATTTCTTAAATGCTGTTAGCTGACATTTTTGGAAATTCAATGGTACTTATTATATCAAAACATGAGATTTTACTTGTCTAATCAATCATCTAATCAAGATCACGAATTATTTTTAAATAAATTTAAAAATACGTTAACAAAATTCCGTGCTCGTAATTGCGACTTTTTTAGGGGAATTAACTCAAATCAACTTCAATTCCTTTCTGGATTATCATTTCTCTGGTTGCCATAGGGAAAGGATGGTATTTTCTTCATCAGAACATGACGACTTGTCCTGAAGCTAAAATTCGAAGTACATGTTTGGAGCCCAAATTTACACTATTTTTTAGACTGTCGTAATTTCCAAATTTCTAACAAATAAAACATAGGTAGGACACCTCAATCATGGATTCGTTTTCTGAATAATTCTACGCATAATCTCCAGTATTTGGAAACTGCTCAACAGCCAGCATGGTCCACTTTCCTATGAATACCTTAAGTCCATATCAACTTTTGTAACTGCGTCGTCGTTATATATGCTGATTATTCTAGATTTCAGTCGATGATCAATGTATATAATGCCTCCATCAAGCATGTTTATAACAAATTTGTGTATAATATTTCAATGCAACGTAACGTTATATTTAAACATAAAATTAATAGTTTGAGTTTTAAAGTTGGATAGTCTTAGACGGCATAAAATTGATAGTTGAAATCGAATCAGCGTTTCTGCATAAAAAGGAAAATTTATCAATTAACTAAGCACAATACTGCAACAAATTTCATAACGTAAGTGTGTATGTATCAATTATTAATGTTTATAGATGACATACTGAAACTTATAATTTATTAAAACTTTATATAATTTGTTCCCTGTCAGAAATTTATTATTTTGTTATTTATATGCTATCTTACATTTTATACTTATTATTATGTTAAGATAAAAAGTAATTCAAGTAAAAAAGAATTACTAATCACATGAAACGGCACTGTAGTAAAGAAATACACTGATGGAAAAAAAAAATCCCAACACCAAGAAAAGATTATTGTACAGTAATGAAATTTTAGGAATATATTTGTCTAGGTAACATATTTAATTGATTAAAGTTTCAAAATCACAGGTAGAGCCATTTCAAATGTGAAATGTTGGTACATTAGTAACCGGTGTAACCGCCAGAATTTTGAATACAAGCATGCAAACGTGAATGCGTTGTGTCGTACAGGTGTCGAATATCAGTTTGTGGGATGGAGTTCCATGTCTGTTGCACTTGGGAGGTCAATGCAGGGACGGTTAATGCTGGTTGTGGACGACGATGGAGTTGTCGTCCAATGATGCTCGATTGGAGAAAGATCTGGGGATCTAGGAGGCCAAGGCAACATGTCGACACTCTGTAGAGCATGTTGGGTTACAACAGCGGTATGAGAGCGAGCGTTATCCTGTTGGAAAACACCCCCTTGAATGCTGTTCATGAATGGCAGCACAACAGGTTGTATCACTAGACTGACGTACAAATTTGCAGTCAGGGAGCATGGGATAAACACGAGAGTGCTCCTGCTGTCATACGAAATTGCTCCCCAAATCATAACTCCAGGAGTAGGACCTGTGTGTCTAGGCCGCAGACAGGTCACTAGCAGGCGTTCACCTGGCCTCCTTCTGAACAACAAACGGCTATCACTGCGACCAAGGCAGACCCGGCTTTCATCAGAAAACACAGCAGATCTCCACTCCGTCCTCCAATGAGCTCTAGCTTGACACCACTCACGTCGCAAACGGCAGTGGTTGCACTGAAAGTCAGTAAAATGCACTGTACACTGCGTCTGGCTCGAATCTGTCCTTGAAATAACCGATTTGTAACAGTTCGTTGTGTCACTGTGGTGAAAACTGCAGCTCGAATTTCAGCTGCAGACGCAGTACGATTAGCCACAGCCATACGCCGAATACAACGGTCTTCCCTCTCAGTATTACCACGTGGCCGCCTGGAACCTGGTCTTCTTGAGGCAGTACCATCTCTTGAACACTACCGCCAATACTCATGCACCTTGGATTCATTCCTGCGAAGTCTTTCAGCAATATCGCGAAAAGAAAACCCACCTTCTCGTACCCCTACAACACGACCTCGTTCAAACTCAGTGAGCTGTTGATAATGGCTTCTTCGTCTTCTCAGAGGCATCCTTGACTAACATTAACCCACTACGTCAAATCTCGACTGTAAATAACGATCACGAACTTTACAGCGCTTATTTAAAGCAAACCTCATTTGCATGTTCATAGAGTCGCTACTAGCGTCACACTAACGCGCGTAGCTCAAAATCTGAATCGATGTCATCTTTCAGATGTATAAACACGCCTACCAAATTTCGTTTATCTAGCACAGCTCCTTCCTAATGTTGGGATTTTTTTCCATCAGTGTATAATTTAATAGGCTCAAAATATTTGTACCTTCAGAGAGTGATTTTTCATTACTTTCGTTTTTACCCTTTTACCTTTTAATGAATCTATTGAATTATCCTTTTAATATACTTTTCTGACATAAAAATATCAAATTAAACAAACATATTTCACATATGCCAATATAAAAATCTAGCAAAAACAGAATGAACATGCAGTTTGTATAGATAGAGAGTAAGAATAGATGCAGGTTTGAAAGTTATGTAATGGTATAAAAGCCATGCAAAGGATACAAGATTAAAAGGCATTCCATCATACAATCCCAAAAACTAAAATGCATAAAACTAATGAAAGTAAATTGAAAAGATTATTGAAAGTACATTATTCATGAGCCGCTGAGTGGATGAATCTATATAAAAGCTGAATGTATCGGTATGCGAAGAAGGAAAATTTTGATTTTAGGATCTGCCATTAATTTTATTGCGATCAGTCAGATCTCGAGTTAAAAATATAGATAGCTTCATCCGATCCCTTTTAGCAGAAGATATTTACGATGGTCTCCACGATGTTGTTTGATATTCTGAATACTAGTCAATATTGTGAAGATATCGAAACAATTTTGTAAGATATTTTGTGCCAATAGGTACTAATAATTGGTTGTAACAAATCTTTATACGCATCTTATGGTTATAAAAGGTGCCCCATTGTAAAGTTTATATTTTAATTATTACTAATCAAAAGGAAGCTCTATTTATAAGTGCTAATTATTTGAAAAATAAAACAGTATTACTGGAAATTATATAACCATATGAGCCCTGACCACTCGATATCGCCGAGTTCGACAGGGTTAGATTGTTAAATTAGAGCTCGTATTGATGTAATTTTAAACACCTTAAGCTAATTTAACCTCTTGAAAGTGCTTGAGTCAGACCCCTGTTGTACGAGGCGATATTGGGCGGTCAGGGCTCATGGGGCTAAGGAGACGTAACAATGCATCGTACAGCTTTCATTATATTCAGTTGTCAATGTCCTATTAGCAAAAAATATTCAAAAATATTGTTATCATATTTTACCAATATTGGCCGGTATTTTGAATATCGAACTACATCGTGGGAATATCGTACAATATAATGTGCTAAACGGATGCTATATCAAACATAATGCGAGTCTATAATTAGACATGTCATCTAATAATTTGGTCCCCTTCTTCCACTCAGCGGTTCTGATCTACGCTATCTGATTCTTTTTTTTTACCAGTTTATTTTCTTGTTGGTGAGCGTCTCGGATCGCGTGGAGCGCCTCCAGTCCGAAGATGCAGTGAGCCGCCTTTGCAACCGCAGAGTGTGGAAAGACCGCATGATGAGTCCCTGGATCTGAGCCGCACACCAAGGGAAAGAAAAAGCGAAAGCAAAATAAGGTTCAAAATCAAATAAAAAAGAAGCACGTGCAACACATACACACAGCATATGTCAGGCAATGCATTCCTCCTCAGTGTAGTACTTGAGAAAGTCAGTTCAAGTTTTATGGAGGTAAATTTCGTATTTTATACGATTATAGCCGCTCTTGTAACACAAATCAGTACTAATTATGATGGCGTCATAGGAGCGCCCTTTGATGCCTGATTGCACGACTGAGTTCAAGTCAGGTGAAGGTATCTTCTGCATGCTTTGATCCATGCTCTCAAAATTATAAATTATCTGTGTGTATAACGTAACCTATATAAAAATAACTATTAACTAACCTGAACTTCAACCAAACCACTTGATGACCCTACAAAATTAATTAAACATTATATGCAAATACCTGAATAAGACATTGGCGAAATAGCAAAGATTGGTTCATAAGATTTCTTTTTACCGTTGTAAATTTTGCTGTTAGTGTTTGTTAAATTAAATATAATGACTTTGTTCAATGTAACTTAATATGAAATTTTTTTAAACACAGCTTGTAGAAACTGTTGGGATAATTTCACTATCATACCATTTAACTTTTGCATTTGTTGTGAGCTGTTCTTAAGAGTGGTGCCACCTTGAATGGCATTGCGCATCTCAATACGCAGACGCTCTTTAATTGTAAAAGATGGACATCTATTTTCATGTTCTAGTGACTGTGTTTTCTCAATGCCAGTGCCCACTATTAAAAATGAAACTTTATCTACAATTTTCTTATGAATTGACTTTGTACAAGTTTCTACATTGATAATTAACAAAAATTGCCCCCAGCATTGATATGTTATAATTATATTAAACTGAAGCCATAGACCAATGCTAGAGATCTATAAACAATAATATAAGAAGTAATCAATAGATGGAGATACAGGGTTATAAAATGTTCTACGCAACTTATATGAGAGTTCCATGTTCCCCGCAAAACAGCGTGTTACATGAAGAAACACAATTAATATTCGATAATTCCACAAACGTATCAACTTTTAGATGTGACAAAGTTGCATGTAGATTTTTGAGTAATCTCATAGTAATTGTAAGAAACCCTAGATCTATAGAAAGCAATTAGGAACTTTGTTACATCTGAGACACGGCTTTATTCAGCAAATAAATCCTCGCAATTTAGCGCTGCTTTTCAATAATTTTTTACTCCGATGAATCTCGAATGCACGATCTTGAGGGTTTGTTGTCCGAATTTCATGTCACTATGACTCACACGATGCATGGTCTTTTGAGTTAAAGAAATTCAATTTCGACAGAATTGTACATTACTAAAAAGAAATATTGCTAATTTGGAATAGACCTTGTAATTTAGAGCAGAGGTGTCCAAACTACGGCCCGCGGGCCAAACCCGGCCCGCCAAGTGATTTTATCCGGCCCGCGGAGGGTTTTAAAACATAATGTTGTTTTCGCCCAAACCTTTTCATTTTCATAAAGGTATATCGAAAAACTACGTGGCCAACAAAACGGAGTTGTTGTACTTGACCAAACACAAATGTCTATCGCGCTGTTAAGTTATAAGACTAAATAAAAAATATATTTCGGTAACTCAAACATAAAAGAAATTTTATACGCATGTGAATTTTGACGATAAGCAGAGTCTTATTATTTTGTTGTAAATAAAGCATCAACAATTTTGAGTAGTTCGCTTAAAGAAGCACTTAAGTATAAATAAACAAATATCGTTTAAAATTCGTATAAATATATATTCGTATAAATAAACAAATATAGAAATTTGCTCGTAAATTCATTTCAATGTTTGGGACTCCTTACGTGTGCGAACAAACTTTTTCTCGAATGAAGTATCTCAAATCAAAATATAGAGCAAATTTATCTGATGATCATTTGCAGTCATTGCTTATGATTGGTGTAACAAATTTTGATCCCAACTATAAAGACATTCTTCAACAACAACAAAAAAAAACAGTTTCATCATTCGCATTAGAAGTTGCATGAAAATATTTCAATTTATATAAAATAATTATATAATTATACTTTGTTTGTTTAGTATTTCGTCTTTTCAAGTTACAATAAAATAGTATTAATTAATAGTATTTAATGCTACTTTACTCATAATGATATTTTTCAATTTGTATATACATGTGGCTCGTATAACAAGGATCTAATTTCGATCTGGCCCGGGCAGCGAAAAGTTTAAACACCTCTGATTTAGAGTATAAATATCTTTATTTATGTTATGAAAAGAAGTTTTTGAGCGGAATACAAAGAAAGAAGAAAAATAAAAACGATTATATTGAATGCTTCGTCTCCATGCATGTATGTCCATCATCAATACTTTGCCAAATTGCGATGCTATACTTTTTTAGCTCAAAATGCCTAAGGATATCGTTACGATATCTTCACAATATTGACCATCATTTAGAATATCGAGAAAAAAAATCGTGGAGATATCGCACAATATCTTGTTTAGAATCTTGTCGAAAATAACCATTGTTCAGAAATATTCACATTAATACCTAACATAACGCAATAAAAAGCATTATCTCCTAGACTGCAACTAATTTTGATTTGTGGAATTGAAATGGCAATGTGTTATTTAAATGCTATTTCGGATCAAGAACATCGTTATATATTAATGGTGTACTTTGCTGGATATGGATACCTATATCAAGACAAGTGCTAAATATGTATAGTATGAGAAGAAGAGTAAGAAAGATTTAAGTCTTCTATCTTATTTGTAGGCCAGAGACATTTCGTTGTAAAATATTTGGATATTTAAAATTGATCGTTAATTATATTAAAGTTTTGTTTTGTTAATATGTTGTAGCGATGTAAAGTTGATAACAATAATTAATTCCCAAATTATTGTTTAAAAATGGGCCTAATAACGATCGTATTAGTATGGGAAATATAAATAAAATAATTTTGGGAACGCCCTGAGATTTGTAATATTTTAAAATCAATTTTTTTTTAAAAAATTTATAGCCTAAATATATAAATATGAAGAAATATAATTTTCAAGATTCGTTGATTGTACTGAAATATGTTAAGTCTCAATTAAATAATTTCAAATGATTGCAAACGAAAATGTTTAAATTTAAATGATGATATTAAGGTTTAGTTAGAAATGTTCTGCAAAACATGTATCGAATCACTATTAGATAAATTTCTGAAATTTGGACCGAATGTATTAATAAATGCCATAAGCTTCGATTGTCAAAGGAAAAAAAGGCTTGAAAGCAATAAATAATATGAAAAGCTGAGTTCCTTGAAATAATAAGTAAGACACAATCGTTTCTGAAGTATAATTTCCACAATGGAACTAATGAGTAAATTTCTACTATGCAAGGGAACCTCAACTATTCTTTAATTTAAGATAATAGTTATTATTTCTCCTTTTAAAATTCGCTATATAAACATTTTTGTAAGAAAAAAATGTTTCAAACAAAATTCTTTTCAAAATTCATGGAAATGAAAAGAAAACAGCTACATCGTAGGAAATTAGGTATAGAAAGCCCAATAAATAAAAAAATAATTATGAAAAATGTTAAAAGCATTGAAAATATAAAAGTATTGAAAAAGACTTCATAATATTTTCATCTCTTTTACAATTATGATTTTCATTTGTTTGAAATGATATTTTTTTCTAGAAACATAATTGGGTATCTCAAACCCTGAAACAAAAGACAGCTCTTTCAATTACAAATAAAACTTGTTATTATTAGAAAGAAAGCTATCCGAAAATGATGCTTCCACAAAATGTTATTTCATTCCCCAACAAAAATAGCAGGTTCGTAGAAATAAAACCAAAAGCGTGATGAAACGGATTTGACTCTGATGGTTTTCTTTTAATTAAACTGGTTTTCGCAAGCCACGAAAATAAAATTTCCTAAAAAATTCTTCTATTCTACCTTGAGCAAGCTTGAAACTCGAATCCTTCTTCAAAAAAAGAAGCAATTTTCACTAATTTAGGAAGAGCGTCTTAAGAGGTTTCTTATTCTCTTCTTTTTTCACTTTCTTGATAAGATTTACTTCTCATTTCCGTAATTGCGAAAGGTGTTAGGAAAGAAAATGAGAGTAAACATGGAAGTAGGCTTCGCGGTTTCCTTAAGAGTTGATTAAAAAGAGGACAGATTAAAATTTTTATCGGACAAAAGATTATATTTATGGATGAAGTTATTCTCGTTTTTTACACTTTTGTCATTGTTTTGTTTGAAATAGTGCCTTCGGGAAGATAATACAGCTACTGACATTTTATTGAATTAAAATGGCGAAAACTTTTAGGCATGTGTGAAAGAAGGAAATAAGAATATCTTTTGATAATAAGAATAGTAAAGAATAATTTTTTGGATCTATACATGCTGATATTTCAATAAGTAATGCGCCTAATTTTCAGCACAATTATATAAAAAAATAGTCCTTGACAATGTTGCTGTTGCCATTGTGTTGCTATTTTAAATCAAGTTTTTGAGCAATAACTACTGAGGGTAAAGATCCCTGAGTACCTGAGGGCAGAAGCTCTATTTCTAACTCATATCAAGATGACACACAAACGCACTCGCTTCCACATTCTCTTTATACAGGAAGGCTCATACACAAACCTCACAGATAGGAGAGAGAACAATCATGCCCGAAACAAGACTCGAACCCAGGACGTCTAGATCTTGGGGAAGACGTGCTATCTCTAGCCCAGGGGGGGCTGTAATGCATGACAATATGAAACAGATATGAAAGAACTACCAATTTATTACGTTTGGTATTATTGGCATTCTTGTTCAGGCATTTATCTCAGCGCTAAGACAGTTTGAAACCTTTGGTTTCCTATATTAACATCTCACTACTCACTATCGTCGCCAGAGTAACTTCTGTCTGTCGAGGTACAGCTTCGTGGATTAGCATAAATTAAAATTTGAGGTTATCAAATACTCGCTTAGGACGAGTTAGGTCAACCAGGAGGAGTGCCTCAAAAACTCACAACTCAACCCATTTAAATAACCAAAATTTTCAAATTAAACCAGAGCTAGGACAAATGCCTGAATTTGAATGGAAGTTTGGTTGTTAAGGTAATAAATCATTAAAATTTTCATTTCGATTTCATATTGTTATACATTACATTTTTTCATCTTTGTGTACAAAATTATTGTATAATGTATTGATATCTTTTCACATATAACTGCTATTATATTATATTACATATACACTGAGTGGCCAAATTATAATGATCACCCTCTCAATTCATCGTTGTACCCCGTTTAGCTCGTAATACATTTTACAATCTTCTTGACATACATTCTGTGAGTGGTTTGTAGGTTGTAAAACGAATTTGACCCCATATAACATGAGCTGCAATTCAAGTTCCTCCAGATTGGATGACACTGGCTACATTCTCTGATTGATCTCATCCCACAAATGCTCAACTGGTTTGAGATCTGTTGATTTCGTGGACCAAAGAAGGTATGTAAAGTAAGCGTCATGTTAGTCTAACCATCATAGGACAATACAAGCTAGCTGTATGAGAATTAAAAAGCATTGTTTTGCTGAAGTATCCATCCCCCCCCCCTAAGAGTACGCCATTAACATCTTGATCTGAGAGCACTCTAAAATACCTTTGGGCATTCAGACATTGTTCCTCAGCAATCAAAGAACTCATGCAATAACAAGAAAGCATCCCTTAAACCGTAAGATTGTCTCCATCAGCTTGAAGAGCAGTGACAAAGCAGTTGGGATCATGCTTTCCGAATATTTTCTTTTCGCCATATCCGAACCCTGCCATCTAAATAATGTTATTGAAAACGCGATTCATCAGACCATAAGACCATTTTTCAGTCATCCCTTAGATGTCCATTCCTCATAGGGACTGGAGACATCTGCTCTTGTTTAAGGTTAACAGCAGATACTTTGGAGCAGGTTGTCGGCTCCTATGGCCTACACGGTGTAATATGCACAGCACAATTCATTCAGATGCCTTCGCAGTCGATCCTTTATTAAGATTCAACATTATTTAATGTACTGTTGCTCTTGTTGCACTGTAAATTCTGCTTTCAGCTCTAGCGTTCAGTAGCCTGAATACAAGGCGATTTTGTGCTTGGTATTCCATTTTCTGCACACATTAATAACTGTGCTAATGCTGGTTCCAACGTTTCAAGCGCCTACAATCACCCTGAGTTCAAACTCAATTAATTCACCATTTTTGGCCAATCTCAACTCGGAACAATGTGAATTCATATTTATTTGGTATTATATCTAATACTATAATACGAGGAATGGTTGCCAAGTCGAAAATCGCCCCGGAATTAATAAACTCCGGTAAACTTGGGGGTCTGGGGTTTTTGGCCACGAGGAATCGATTGGTGCCGGTTTCGAAGCGCTACAGTCGAGCAGTTCGGAGTTACAGATAGGATATTTTCAAACTTTATTAGTTCGCCATAATGGCTACTTAAATTTTCAAGCGGTAACGTGCTGCAACCTATAGCCAATATGGCGAACTAATAAAGTTTTATGTTTATGCTGTTATAGGTTTATAATATGTTTCTTATGTATGTATATATGTATGGTTTTTCTAAATAAATTTGTCAAAAATATTCAACTTCAACACACTTCAATCTTTACCTTTGCTTTACCTTTGTATAGAATAGTTCCCTTTCCAAACTAACTTTGTTTAGAATAGTTTACAATGGTGCACTTTAACCGGTTATCTTTTCACCAATGGTTTCACAAATTTTCTTATGGCATGTATTGTTTTGATAAATCACAATTGAAAATTTAAATTTTCGAGTTAGCTTCGATACCTGTTTTCTCTGAGCGGAGCTCGGTCACCCGCTGGTATATATATATATATATATATATATATATATATATATATATATATAT
>JAPMOQ010025070.1:2846526-2995233 GCA_026543055.1 Argiope trifasciata | reverse complement strand
TATTTCATTATTTCTTTTTTTATTAAAATATTGATATTACAGTAGTTTTTGGGAAAATCATTATTGTTTAAATTTTTAATAAAACTATTTGTTGCTTTTATAAAAGAAATTTTGTTATTACAAATTGTTTTAATTTTATTAAATTGTGAGAAAAGTACATTTTTGAAAATTTTAGAGTTAAGATTAGAGTGATAATTACAGAGTTTAATTATATTAAATTTAAATTCGTCTCTTTTATCATAAATACCGACTATTGTTTTTTCATTATCAATTTTGATCCTTAGATCCAGATAAGTAGCTTCAAGATTATCACTATTTGTTTCTTTTAAAGTTAATTCTTTAGGATAGCAGTTAGTAACAATATTGGTATTATCCAAGTTAATCAAAATCAAATCATCAATAAATCGCCAACCGTTTATTAAGTAATTATTAATTATTTTTTTCTCGTAGTAATGAAGGAAAATGTTAGCTAAAGCACTTGAAAAAGCTGTACCCATTGGGATACCTTTAACCTGTTTATAAAAATCAATACCATTAAATATATAATTTTCGGTAATATTAAAATTACATAAAGCCAGCCAGTCATTTTTATTAATTATATTTTCATTTAAATATTCATAATATATATGAGTACAGACATTTAATAATTTCTCATGGGGCAGGTTGGTGTATAAATTTTCAAAGTCAAAAGTATTAATTTTATAAATTTTGTTATCTTTTAAGAAATCCAAAATCTTTTTGTTATTATTAATGACAAAACATTCTTCTTCTTCTATTTTATTTAAGATAATTTTTAGGAATTTGAAAAATTGCTTCCCCATGTAGTAATTATAACTGCCTGTACTACAGGTAACAAATCTAAATTTAATTGGTTTTTTGTGAAATTTAACAGTTGGGAACAAATAAGGATACTTCAGAGAGCATGTTTTAATTTTAATTTTTTTAGCGAAAGCTAACAATCTTTTGTCTAGTTCTTTTTTATTAGAATTAACCAAATTATAGGTAGAATTGGAATTATATTCACTAATTAAAAGTTCTTTATAATAGTGCTTACACATAATACAGAAATTGTTTGATGATTTGTCTATAACTGTTATAATAAATTTTTCTTTTAAATTTTTTATTTCTTTTTTTATTGATTTTGTAGCATAAAATCCCCGTTCTTTTATTTTAATTTTACCCATATTATACTTAGTTTTAATTTCTCCTAAGACCCTAATTTTCCATTCATTAAATCCCTCTGGAGGCCAATTATATTTTCGAGAAATTTTAGATATAAAAATGTCTAAATCGCGCCCAATAGAAATCAACACTTTTTTATTGTTTAATCTTTCTCTAAGTCTAAATTTAGTTCCCTTTTCCATAAGATCCCTTAATGGGCTAGAATCTATAATTTTTAAATCACCTGTTACCACATGCCCTTTCTCCTTATCTACATAGTCCTTATAGATTTCTTTATCACAATGACAGTCAGTTTTGTTTATTTTATTTAAATTTTTGCTATAGAAATTGTAGTTACAAATATTTTTCTTTAAAGTTGCTGTATAGCTGAATGCAATTGAAACTATTGTATTCTTTATAGGAAAGAAATCTTTGTTAATCTGCAAAATTTTGGGTAATTTTAGTTTTTCATAGTCAATGTCTAAAAACCTTATAACACAGAATTCTTTGTTTAAATTATTAACCTTATTTATTAATAAATCGGTTTTTCGAATATTAAGCTTAAATTTAATAAGATCTAGAATAACACATTTGGTGTAAAAGTTTTTGAATTTTAAATCAGCTAGTTTATTATTTATTAACCATTTAATTTTACTTTTTCTAAGACCAAAAATATATTTCCTAATTTTGTAAATGTTTTGTAATGTAAATGTATATATATATATATATATACACTGATGGAAAAAAATCCCAACACTGGGAAGGAGCTGTGCTAGATAAATAAAATTTGGTAGGCGTGTTTATACATCTGAAAGATGACATCGATTCAAATTTCGAGCTACGCGCATAAGTGTAGCGCTAGTAGCGACACTATGAACATGCAAATGAGGTTTGCTTTAAATAAGAGCTGTAAGGTTCGTGATCGTTATTTAAAGTTGAGATTTGACGTAGTTGGTTAATGTTAGTCAAGGATGCCTCTGAGAAGACGAAGAAGCCATTATCAACAGATCACTGAGTTTGAACGAGGTCGTGTTGTAGGGCTACGAGAAGGTGGGTTTTCTTTCCACGATATTGCTGAAAGACTTGGCAGGAATGTATCCAATGTGCATGAGTATTGGCAGCAGTGGTCAAGGGAAGGTACTGCCTCAAGAAGACCAGGTTCCGGGTGGCCACGTAGTACTACTGAAAGGGAAGACCGTCGTATTCGGCGTATGGCTGTGGCTAATCGTATTGCGTGAGCAGCTGAAATTCGAGGTTCAGTTGGCACCACAGTGACACAACGAACTGTTACAAATTGGTTACTTCAAGGACAGGTCCGAGCCAGACGCCCTATACAGTGCATTCCACTGACTCCAAACCAGTGCTGTTTCCGACGTGAGTGGTGTCAAGCTAGAGCTCATTGGATGACGGAGTGGAGATTTGTGGTGTTTTCTGATGAAAGCTGGTTCTGCCTTGGTCGCAGTGATAGCCGTTTGTTGGTTAGAAGGAGGCCAGGTGAACGCCTGCTAGTGACCTGTCTGCGGCCTAGACACACAGGGCCTACTCCTGGAGTTAACGTTTGGGGAGAAATTTAGTATGGCAGCAGGAGCACTCTCGTGGTTATCCCACGCACCCTGACTGCAAATTTGTATGTCAGTCTAGTGATACAACCTGTTGTGTTGCCATTCATGGACAGCATTCAGGGGGGTGTTTTCCAACAGGATAACGCTCGCCCTCATACCGCTGTTGTAACCCAACATGCTCTACAGAGTGTCGACATGTTGCCTTGGCCTGCTAGATTACCAGATCATTCTCCAATCGAGCACGTATGGGACATCATTGGACTACAACTCCAGCGTCATCCACAACCAGCATTAACCGTCCCTGCATTGATCACCCAAGTGCAACATGCACGGAACTCCATCCCACAAACTGATATCCGACACCTGTACGACACAATGCATGCACGTTTGCATGCTTGCATTCAAAATTCTGGCGGTTACACCGGTTGCTAATGTACCAACGTTTCACATTTGAAATGGCTCTTCTCGCCAATGGCTCTACCTGTAATCTTGAAACTCTGATCAATTAAATATGTTACCTAGACAAATGTATTCCTAAAATTTCTTACTGTACAATAATTATTTGTTGGTGTTCGGATTTTTTTTCCATCAGTATATATATATATATATAATCATAAAAATTAAAACGAAACCAACTAGGTCGAAATCGAAATTAGTACTCATTTCAGAATTACTCTCTAAAAGTTCACAAAATGAAAGGTAAATGAATAAGAACCAATTAATGAAACAAATCTAAAATACTATATTCAAAGAGTATTTAAACGAAACAGAAGTAACTACGGAAACGAAACCAAAACCGGAATCGAAACTAAAAATCATTACTGATTCAAACAAGTTTTAAGAGTTAAAATATTTTTAAATCAATCATTGTATTTGGAGAGCGCAAATGCAGCTACAACTAAAATACAAATGAATATAAATTAATTAACAAAATAAGACAACCGAATCAAAACAATCAATAGAAAAAAAAAATAGTCAATAGAAAAAGAATCCAGCCAGAAAACTTCGTCAGGATCCACTTTCAAGCAAGGATTCCTAATAAGGGATTTTTTCTGTGAGGCATCGGTGGACAATGGTCAAAAGTATTGACACCTCGTGGCCCGAAAATCCCCTGAAAATGAAGGCAAAAGAGACATACCAATTTTAACAGCAAAAGACAAAAACAAAGCAAAACATTAAAATCATCAACAAATGAGACAAATATATATATACAAAGTAAAGCTACATAAGAAAAATCACAATTAATGACTAAATTAAGAAAACAATAAGTGAACAGACCTGGCCGCGGACAATCGTTCTTCCTTTCCAATAATAATACTACAGTGTAACTAAACATAAATGGGATTTATTAACGCCATCTATTTTATTAATATTTCATTATTTCTTTTTTTATTAAAGTATTGATATTACAGTAGTTTTTTGGAACAAAAGTACAGTAGTTTTTAGATAACAAAATTTATAAAATTAATACTTTTGACATTGAAAATTTATATACCAACCTGCCCCATGAGAAAATAATAAATGTCTGTACTCATATATATGACGAATATTTAAATGAAAATGTAATTAATAAACATAACTGGCTGGTTTTATGCAATTTTAATATTACCGAAAATTATGTATTCAATGGTATTGATTTTTATAAACAAGTTAAGGGTATACCAAAGGGTACAGCTTTCTCAAGTGCTTTAGCCAACGTTTTCCTACATTATTACGAGAAAAAAAATAATTAATAATTACTTAATAAACGGATGGAGATTTATTGATGATTTAATTTTGATTAACTTAGATAATACCAATATTGTTACTAACTGCTATCCAAAAGAATTAACTTTAACAGAAACAAATAGTGATAATCTTGAAGCTACTTATCTGGATTTCAGGATCGAACTTGCTAATGATAAAACAATAGTCGGTATTTATGATAAAAGAGACGAATTCAAATTTAATATAATTAAACTCTGTAATTATCACTCTAATCTTAACTCTAAAATTTTCAAAAATTTAATTTTCTCACAATTCAATAAAATTAAAACAATATGTAATAACAAAATTTCTTTTATAAAAGCAACAAATAGTTTTATTAAAAATTTAAAGAATGATGATTTTCCAAAAAACTACTGTAATATCAATACTTTAATAAAAAAAGAAATAATGAAATATTAGTAAAATAGATGGCGCTAATAAATCCCATTAATGTTTAGTTACACTGTAGTATTATTATTGGAAAGGAAGAACGGTTGTCTGCGGCCAGGTTTGTTCACTTATTGTTTTCTTAATTTAGTCATTAATTGTGATTTTTCTAATGTAGTTTTACTTTGTATATATATATTTGTCTCATTTGTTGATGTTTTTAATGTTTTCCTTTGTTTTTGTATTTTGCTGTTAAAATTGGTATGTCATTTTCGGGGGATTTTCGGGCCACGAGGTGTCAATACTTTTGACCATTGTCCACCGATGCCTCACAGAAAAAATCCCTTATTAGGAATCCTTGCTTGAAAGTGGCTCCTGACGAAGTTTTCAGGCCGGATTCTTTTTCTATTGACTATTTTTTTTCTATTGATTGTTTTGATTCGGTTGTCTTATTTTGTTAATTAATATATATATATATATATATATATATATATATATATATATACCAAATGAGTTACAAAGTTTTTTCATGTTGAAAAAAAGTTTGATCTTATTTTTTCTTTCAGGGCCTCTTCATCAAAGCTATTGCTTCAGTTGCAATGACTAAGTTGGGCTGAAGATGCAATAAAATCAAGAGCGTGAAGCAATGAAGTGAAGAAACATGATTTGAAGGTCTCCTTCTAACAGTGACTAATACATACGAAACAGAGTCAGAACCAGGAAAGCTCATTATATTAAAAATGTATAAATAAAAAGAAATTAATTAACCGACCTTTTTATTGTCTTAAGATTTTTCGAGCCATACTCTATTAGAAAATGTTTCCAATTTTAATATTCAGATTAAAAACATTTTTCAGAAATTCAACTCGGATATAATAATAAAGATTAACAATATAATAAAAACGTTTTCATTCATTAAATTAAATATTTAAAATAAAGTCTTATAGTTAGATAGCAATTCTTACTCTTCTTCCTAAATGGCGCTATGAGCATACATAATGCTGCCTTCTAACTATGTATATTTCTTCACCAGACACTGCTACTCTTATATGACGATGCACATATTACTGAAACCTCACTTTTTCCGAATATTATAATATTATTAAGGTGTAGGTACACACTAGAAAACTTTTTAAAAAATTTTTATTTTAAAAATTCAATTTTTTACAGTAGGTCAATAATCTATGTTTTTACTTTCAGTTAGAAAAAACATATTACACTAATTATTAATTATTAACTAATATTTAATGAGCTAATTAGCATATATTTTGATAACATTTTAAATTCTAATTTGTATAATCACACAATTCTTGTTAGAAATTATGCCTGATCAAATCTTCATGTTGTCCGCCTCAATAAAACTATATTTTGTAACTGCATTAACAATTTTTTCCCATCAACGATGAATAGAAAAAGCGAATTATTTGCGTAATTTAAACTTTCAAATAGATGTTAACAATTTTTTTCTATAAATATAACTTTGATTGAGTCACAAAACATCCACTGTTTCAAGCAGATTATTTTGATATGTAGATAATTATATTTGCTTAATTTTTTTGCTGAGTTATGAATATTTAAATGAAGCAACATAGTTCAAAAATATAATTCTTTATAAAATTTGTTTAAAAAAAAACTGAAACTAGAGTATTTAGTGAAAATGCCTCAAGAAAAATCCTTATAACTCGAGAAATATTACGAACATTGACAACATCTTGGTATCGTATGAAAGCTAAAGGACCAGTGAGTATTTTGAAGCATTAAAAATATTCGATATTTCGAACGATTTTGGAAATTTCAAGTATGTACGTGCACCTTAATATACCTCAATATCACCTCAATAGTAAAATAGGATTGCTATGTGAGATACTAAATGTATTAGACATGTTATTCTTTTCCACTTCTTATTTGCCAGTCAAATATTGAGAAACACAAGATGGCCTTCCCATTGACATTAATATATATCCTCCCCCCACACACAAAAAAATCGAAATGCCAATACGGAATCATGTTCACGACAGTTTTAGTTACTATTCATAGAACAGAGAGCTCTCACCTACCAGTTTCATTCAATAGGGAAAAGAATCGGCTATCAGTTGTATTAGATACAATCCAGTATTAGTATTAATCTATACTTGTTACAAAATTGAGTATCAATCTAACCTTATAAAGCCTATGTTTTATTCGGTATGATATTTTTTTGCTTTTATTTAATGATGAAGTCTTATAAATAATAAAATATACTGGTCCAGCATTTTTTTCAATAATCTGGGTAATAAAATCCACATTTAAACTTTTCGTTGAATACTATTTCCTTAAGACGTATGCTCTCAGACATTCTTTCTTCAACCAATGCTTCTGGGTTTTTTTTTTTATTTCAGCACAAAATATAAAAATGAATTAATAATAGTAAGGTACTTTTAAAAACATTTGTCATTTAAAAAAATCAATGAGCAAAAACACAAATATAACAATTCTAAAAATTTTATAAGTTGAAGTATTTTTATCTAACTATATATATAAAAACAAGCATCCAACATCCAGAACATACATGCAGTAAATATAATTAGAAATACTACAAACTATTCATAAACAAAAAATAATGATGAAAGTTTCTCTGAAAATGCCAAGCTATAAAAAATACAAGCAAATCTTTTGAACAAGGTCTGTTTAAATTCTGATCGAAAGAAAATTACTCAATTTATTAGTTCAATTCTATTTTTTTAACATCCACGATGTAAGTGCATATTTAAAAAAAATAAAAATGATCTATCTTTTATATCAATATATCGCGAACCTTAGTTAAATTTTCGATATACTATTTATGTTTCTAAATCACATACAGGGTGATCAAGAAATAACAAGAGGCTTTCGGAACCCTGTAGTGTGGTGTTAACTGGACGAAATAAAGTAAAATTTGGCCACCATACACATTAATACTGTTTTGAATTGCCCAGAGAAAAATAGTACCAAGAAACACCTATAGAAAAATTCTGGCCCTGCTTTCAAAAACTGCATTATATATTTTGCCTACACAGGTACTGAGTTACACGATATCGAGAATTTAAGGAAAAGTTGCTGGAATTCCAAGCCATTATAAAAGAATTCGCCAATAGATGGCGATGTAAATGCATGAACGTTGCTTATTATTCAAGCTGTTTTATCAGCGAGATGAAAGTCTCATTGCTGCTCTTCGTGAACACCGGTGGTTAAGATAATGACGTATAAGGCCGATGACTATGACTAACGAAGAATGATAGAAATATTTGAAACATTAATTTTTGGTGTGCAACCACGCTGAGGACGATTTTAGGTTATGGGGCTACTTGAAAGCTTGAAAGGTGTTATTTATCAAGGATATGCTCCTGACACTCCTATTTTAAGAGAACAAATAACGTTACAAGTCGGACGAATAAAAGGTGATATGTTACGAGCCATCGTCAAAAACCTTGTATCTCCATGCAATTAATTACTGGAACTTCAGGCTGGTGGCCACCTTGAGCCAAATTTGGACGTTATCATAATAGACGTTGTTCATTGGTATTTTGTGTAATTTTATTTATTGTTTCCATTGGCAGCACCAGAATTTTCTCTAATCTGCGTTTTTTGGTACTGCTTCTTACGGGGGAGGGGAGAATTAAAACCTCACACTTTATTGTGTACTAGCCGCCTTTGGTGACCAGCTGGTTCGCCATGGAAATGCGTTCTAAAATTTTCAATTAAATCACTTATTCATTAGCCTTGAAGTAATTCCGGGCATTGTATGGCCTGAAAATAATATTTTCTCGAAGATGATGGGCGGAAAGTTCTAAAAGAACACGTTTTCTTAATAATATTCTTTAATTTTATAAATCAGTCAGTTTTAAGTATCGGTTATGCTTCCAAAATATTAAAAATGTTTTTTGGTGATGTTGCCAAAATAATAAATATGTTTTTTTAAAGAAAGGGAAAAATTATTGAATTAATGATGAAGAAAAATTATTGAATCTAAATTCAATCAGGTTTACCATAAATAAAGAAGATTTGTTGAATAAATGATTTAGATTTTGCAATCGATCATAAAAACCTTTGCTTTGCATTTATTTTTGTAGAAAATATCACATTTTATATTTCTTTTATTTTATCCAGTCATGTGTTAAAAGTTGCATTTCTTTAGATTTATTTTGCGATGATAGTTTTTTTTCTATTCCAATTTCCGGCATTTTTTTATTTTATCCAGTCACGTGATAAAAACATGGTTAAAATATTTCTTTTTAAAATTCGCTAAAAATAGAAGCTTGAGTAATACATTAAAAAACTGATACCATTAGAAAGCTAGGACAAAAGGTCTGGCCTGTAGAGCGCCAACACACACACATACACACACACACACACACACACACACACACTCACACATACACACACATTGAGCTTTATTATAAGTATAGATGACGGCCAAATTGTGTTATATTTCATCCAGTACATAAAACGCTACAGGGCTTCAAACAACTCCTGTTGTTTCTTGATCACCCTGTATTTTGGCTGACGGATACTACATACTTAAGTAAAGTTACAAATCTAATGTAACATAAATATAGTACATAAAAAAAGCATGCATAATCATGCAGAACTTTTTTATTCAGATCTTTATCCAAAATCTAAACTTTCTAGGAAAAAGCTGGAAACTTTTTCAATCAAAAAATCATTAAAATAAATTATAACCAACACCTTTTTTCGAGACCGCAAGTAAAACTGAAGTTACATTTAATAGTCTCAAAATATTTTTTGACTTTCAACCTTGAAAAAATATTTGTACATTATTTTGCAATTAAATCCCTTCTCCGTCTTTAAATAAGAATTAATGTAGGGACAAAACGAAAAATACCCATTCTTTCATGGTTCACCTGTTGTTTTTTATTGCATCCGACATTTTATGCACCGTATTAAAAACGCATCCTTCAAATATTCACTGAACGTACATGACGGTTTTAACTGGCACTTTTCCAAAATAATCTTTCTCTCCGTCAATCTGTGCTCCCATCAGCACCTAAAACTACCGAATCTATTCCTGAGTATTAATGGCTCGTCAACGCATTTCAAATTTTCATTGTACAGGAAATGACGGTTTTAACTGCCATATTTCCTACAAGGTTTTCTTTCTATCAATTTAGGCATCCATCCTTGATTCATGCAGTCTATTCCAAAATATTAGAAATTGGTCAACGCTCACCTTATGTCGTTTTGATATTAAATAAACCTTTAATATTTGGCAACAAAAAATTATGAAAATATTCTTGCACTTGCTCGTTTCTAGTTTGAGAAAAAAGTAAGCAAAATATTTACTTACCTCACCGTTCAGATAGCAAAATATTAGGGACACCAGCAGACCCTGAAATTAAAAAAAAAAAAGAAATTTCAACAAACATAGCAAAAAAGATAAAAGTGCACATAGAAGATATTTTGATTGTAGTGTTAATAATGTGTACTCTATTATGGATATTAAGTTAAAAAGTTCCAAGAAATAATCGATTATATTCATTTAATTTACAAAGACAAAAAGTTTTCTTTAGCTTTGATTTTTCTCATTTTATCTAGAAAATCTATTGACTTTTTTTCCATAATATGTATTTTATGTTTAAAAAAACCCTCCTTTCAATTATCAAATTTTAGATGAATCAATTCTTCTTACTGTCTATGATTAAATTCTAATGCTCAGTAATGGATTCATTAATTATGTAAAGAATGTTATACACATTCAATTATAATAATTTTTGTAAACTTAAGATTTTTCAAATGATTATAACATTTTAATTCCAAAGGGATATTAAATCTTATTTTTTCCATTGCTACATAAAAAATTATTATATGAATACAATGGTTATTTGGGGACGAGCATCTGAATTTTTAACCACGATCAGCTAGCTAACAAGGACTGAACCTGAGCTGGCCCTCCAGTTCGATGCCAAACTTTTACCCCCAGGCAGTGCGATTTGTACAAAATACGATAGAAAATCTTAAGGAGGACACTTCGGATGTTTATACTGATTAATATGTCTTTAATCTACATCAAACAAAATTTCATTTTTAATTTTGTTGTTTCTGCTGTTTATAGCAATTGTCATAAACAAGCCCGGTGAAGAAGTCAGTGAATTTAAGTCAAGTTTTAGTGTCTCTTGTGACAATTGCGTCATTTAGAGCCAAGATATTGATATATTGATTATTTATAGCCACAGCCCTTTTTACGGAGCCTGAATTCATTCACAGATTGTAATTTAGACCTGAATCA
This sequence comes from Argiope trifasciata, assembly GCA_026543055.1. Taxonomy (NCBI): domain Eukaryota; kingdom Metazoa; phylum Arthropoda; class Arachnida; order Araneae; family Araneidae; genus Argiope; species Argiope trifasciata. Next base: position 2,984,115 of record JAPMOQ010025070.1, on the reverse strand, counting down.
GAGAATGATCACATCTAATCCAGTACCGCCAGTGTATTGTCTCGCAGTGGAGGACTTTGTGTCAACGATAGATTTATATATGCATCAGCCACCATATACACTGAGAATCTTCAGCCTGAGGTAATCGAGCTCACAATCCAGAGAATGCGAATCCGATGCCGAATACCAATCAAGCTGTTCCAGCTTTTTAATTTTTGTACTTAATTTTTTTTATATTGCAAATAATAATCCATTTCAATCATAAATTGTCAGATACATTTATTAACTCTAAGCTCTCTGAAAAGTAATTAGATGCATAAATATTCGCCGATTAAGGGGACTTTTTTATTGCTCAGATAAATTAACACATATGAATTTTTTTAGGTTGAATTTTTTCAGAAAATTAATATACATATTTTTTACCACTCTTAAGCATTTTTACTAACCAAAATTTAAGAAAATAATTCAATAAAACGACAAAATGAAGGACTGCCTTTAATAGAGCTTGAAAGCTGACATCAGAATGCTAAAGGTTAATAAACAAGCTAAATAATGAAAATAACTATTTAATGAAAAATAATGTATCGATAAGATTAACACATAATGTAGATGAAACTTCAAAATGTCCCATATCCCAAACAATTGAAGAAATCAAGGTATCTATTTGTTATGCGCTTGCGGGAGTGACTGCAAGCATACCTCAGAATGTATGCCTTAAAATGGACCACTTACTAGATATGGTCCGTGTGACCAAGAAAAGTGACATAGAATTCCTATGACGTACGTGTAAAATTTTTTGAAATTCCGTGTTAATGTGTTAATCTTATTATTTTGTGTTCATTATATGTTAACGCGTAACAAAATGTGTAATCGTATCACTAAATTCTTTTTCGTTAAACAGTTACATCCATTTGTAATTGCTATATTCATTTTGAATAACTCTGTCTTACTCAATAAATAAATACACATAATAATACGTTTTCCCCTTCTATATACTGATTTATTTGAAAAAGGTTTGAGTGAAGAGGAGATTTAATTCCTTGATTGACAGAATTTTACATAAAGGCAAAATATTCTACAAGTTTTAATGGCAAATTAATTTTTTATTTATTCATAACTTAAAAAAATAAGAGTTTGCTCAGTCAACCAAAGTTGTAGGCTAGGAATTGAATAGCTTATTGTCGTTTGGCATTTTTTCACCTGTTTACTTGCTTAATTGTGTAGGATATTTATAATTAAAATTTCACATTGAAAATGGGCATAAAAGGAAAACTACTGAAAAAAATGTTATACACACTTGGTAATAGTTTAAAGTATTTCATGGAAATTTCTTTTCCGCCGAAAAAACACACCACTAGGGGAGAAATGGAATGTATGCAAAATTGTTAAATGACTGAAAATGTAAATGAAAACAGTATTAATGAATTTACATATGTTTCTAATAAAATGTGCATGAATCCAGCAATATTGAACATCTAAAGAACATATTAAGAACTAAAATAACTAAAGCATATAAAGAACTAAAAAGCTGCGATTATTGAACAATGAGAAAATATTAATGGTCTCAAACTGCAGATCTGAAAAAATAATCCTCGAGACAATATTTCATAAATTGCTTCTTCTGGGACCAAACAGCCAAATATCAATTCGCGTTGAAGAACTTAGCATGTTAAAAAGTTGTCGTTTACGAAAGCTTTATCGAAAAATAAATTTTGCTCTCTTCAGGAGGCAATATCGAACCATCGAAGAATCCATTGGCTTTCGATAACTAATGGAATTTCTCCGTTAACTTAACCATTTGCATATCCACTCCTTTGTTCGATTACCGCCCATTTACTTGCGTTTAAATATTGAACTGAGTGTGTCCATTTAATTTTCTAAATGGATTTCAGGAGTTTGGTCATGGCAGTTTTATTCGTGCACCAGTGACCATATACACAAGGAGTTTTCGGCAGGAAGAATTCGAATTCATACCCTAACTGAGGTGAATCCAACTCTCTACCAACCTGGCTAAACCCGGCTTTTTATTTTATTCCAGATGTAAATCAATTTAATTCAAAATTATGGATTACTTCTATGACAAAACAAGCTAACTGTACCGTAAGATAAACATTACTTTATATTAAATGGTATATATTCATAGCATAACATACATGAATCTTGAAACCTCATACGGCTGTCACACGAAGAATTATAAACCTGAAACGATTCAACAATAGGAAAATATTAATGGTCTCAAACCACAGGTTTGGAAAAATAGCAAAAAAATATTTCGTAAATTGCTTCTTCTGGGACCAAACAGCCAAATATCAATTCGCGTTGCTTAGCATTTTAAAAAAGCTGTCATTTGCGAAAGCTTTATCGGGAAATAAATCTTGCTCTCTTCTGGAGGCAATATCCAACCACCGAAGATTCCATTGATTTCCGTTAACTGATGGAATTTCTCCGTTCCCTTAACTGCTTGCATATCCTTTCCTTTGTTCGATTACCGGCCATTTATTTGCCTTTAAATATTGAACTCGGTGCATCCATTTAATTTTCTAAATGGATTTGAGAAGTTCGGTAACTTGCATGAGACTGTGGTTTGACCGCCTATTTTTAGATGGATTATTTTCCAGTGCTTTTAAGAATGGGTTCATTGCTTCTTCTGGAAATAAATAATAAGTGCATTCGTAATGTATTTTGACGTTTTTATTTAATTTCTTTTTTTGTTTTATTTCTAGAATAAGCAGTTATTTATTTTCTACTGCTAAAAAGTAATAATTCTTGAACTCCGAATGCAAAAATCTTTTGAAATAAAACTAAATCATTTCACTTTGTCAAAACCGATTTTTAAAAAACTTCTATTCGAAAACTTGAAGATAATTTAGTTTTCTTATCATCTGAGGTAAAATTTTCAAATTCCTTTCAAACCTTATACAAAAAAAACCCCTTGAGATATTGGAAATTGAAGCAAACACAAAATAATGACTTTATTTATATCTCATAGTTCAGTGTTTGTTGTAAAATAAATATTTAAGTATTGCCAGTATTAATATATTTATTTATTGAACTATCTTATAAGTATCTTATAGTAAGAATAATAATTAAAAATAATTCAAATATAATAAATCCAAAGGAAATAAGGCATATACAGCTTCTATTATTGAAATTTTCTAAAACTAATCATTTATGCATAATGTTGCCAATAATTATTTATACTTCTTTTTTATTTAATTCAATTTCTTCAAGGTATTAAATTTTAGCCCTCGTGTATGTAAGCACTTTTAAATTTAAAAAAACAATGAATGCCTCAAAGAATTTTTAATTTATTTAAAAGTGGCAACACAGATCAGATTAAAAACAATCGTAGCTAGAGGATAAAAATCATTTCTAAGCAATCACAGATTTCGAAAACGTATTATTCAAAGGTTTTTGTCTTCATAAGACGATGATTTGTCTAATTTAATAAAAAGATTGTTATAAATATGGCCATTTTTATCGACCGTATTTGAAATCCTGAAGTCCAAAGAAATCTAATGTACTTGAACTATACAAATAAAGAATAAATTGTTCTTAAAAAGTTATAAATATGCATTACTTGGTCCTCTCTTCGTTGACCATTAAATCTTAGAAATGAAGACAATATAATATAATTAGTAGTATAAAATAGAAGAAGATTGACCACCAATATGGCAAAAGCTCAAACTTCACAACGATTTTGTCAAAAAAACTAACCATGTTTCATCATAATATTTAGTTGATGGCAAAGGTCATGGGTACCTCTTAATAATGGGTTGAGTCTTCTTTTGACAAAGGGGAAGGGCGTAACTTGATATTGTATAGACTCAATAAATCATAACAAGTCCCTAGCAGGAAAACTGAGCAATGGTGACACTAGAAATACGAAAGTGTTGACGCTGTAGGATTTGGTAAGTGATCTGACCTCTTGTTCATATCCCATAGATGTTCGATTAGATTACATGTCAGGTAATCTAGGTGACCAAACAATTTGCTGGAACTTTCCGGAATGTTCTTGAAATCAATCAATATTATCTTTAAAAATTACATTGTTGTTCGCGTATAAGTAGTCTATAAATGGCTGAAATTAGCTTTCAAGTAGATAAACGTAACTATTTCCAGTCAATAATTGACTCATTTGGAAATAATTCGAAGCAAAAACAGCCCACTCCATTTTGTTGTCACTTGCAACTTGTTGACAATTTGGGTCAAGAGAATCGGACTTCTGCGTCACATCACAGTTTTACCTTCAGCTCTTAGCTACTGACATCAAGATTCATCTAATCATCCACAATTTTCCATTTGCCTAGGTCCAAACAGAATCTTCAGGGACAAGAAGGGACATTGTAGGTGATATAGTGTTGTTAGTAGAGACACTCTAATTAGTCTTCTGCTGTCATACCGCATTAAAGGCAAATTTCTCCGTATAGTACTAACAGTCACGGTCATCACACTTCTATGTTGATTCTTGCGTTTATTTCACATAATGTCGTTTATATTTTAATACTAACAATTCTACACAAACCTCGAAGGTTTCTTGTATTAAGTGCATGCAGTCAAACACTACATTAACCATAATGGGAGATTATGACTGAAATTGGGTAATCTCTGCATCCTATTCACACTCTGGAACACAAAAGGGTGAATTACCAAACGATTTAGTAATGGATATCCTATGCATCCAGCTCAATCATTACTCTTTCAAAGTCAATTAATTCTCGTAGTGACCCATAATCACGTAAGAAAACATTTTCACATGAATACAAATGAAAGTCCTGCTTATGAATTGTTCATTTATACGTTTTGTACACGATAATACTGCCTCTATATACTTGCAGATTATTATTCCATGATTTTTGTTATCTCAATATAAATTTATTTAGTTCATTACATTTGTCTTTTGTTATAATCTTCGAAGCTTAAAAACAAATACCCTCATATATATAAAAGAGTTATAATCCGACTTGAAACATGTCGAGGCACATAATAAAAGTAAATGGTATAAAGTATAAATTTGTTTTATTGAACAGTATTTCCTGGAAGTTAGGAATATGGTTTCAAGCAATGCCTTTTCAGCCAACGTAACCTGATAATCTTCTGAATGCGTTCTTAGTCACATAGCAGCCATTAGAAATGCTACTCGTTCCCAAAGTTATCGACGAGTCGCCATTAAGTTTATTGCTTATAAAACTATTATTCTTAATGGCTCATAATAATGGCTTAATGGGTTAATACTATTAAGTCACAATTATAACTAGGTTAATCTTCTATTTATCAATTTTAATTTAAGGATTATAATATTGCATCAGTAAATGTTTTGAAACGACTTCAAATTACAGTCTTGTGTTCATATTTTCGTATAAAATTGTATTACTTCTACTAATGATAATAAGTGGAGCGTGAATACACAGGTGGTTAATTGGACTGAGTCTCGTATCGAACGTGACCAAATTTGAATAAATGCACTTTGGATAGAGGAAATGAGTGCCTCGAAGTGATGTTTTAAGAGAAATCGACATTTTTCACAATAACTTTCGAAACATTCACACTATAAAAATGTTTTTTTAAATTTAAAAATTCAAGAAATGAGAATTTCAATATTGCTATGTGGTTTCAATACAATTTTTAAAAATATTACACAAGAAAATTTATCATGTGATGTAAATGTCACTGTGAGAGACCGAAATTGGAGAATGTCGACATTCGCTGGTGAATGTCAACACATACCAAAAACGTTGGTGAAAGATCGTACAATTGATTACATTTCTTGCACTTTCGGACCATCGCCGGTATATGTCGACAATCACAGACAAGCTTTGGTGGAATTTGAAAAGATGATTAAAGAGCTCGAAAAGGAGATAACAGAAGGCAACGTCAACAAAGAGGTGCGGCCTAGAGCACGTTGTGTTTTGCTGGAACACAAGGTCAACAGAGAAATATTGAAATAAGAAAATGCAAATCTGCATTTCTCCTCTCCGGATACGGAGAGATGAAACGCATATTCAAGATTCACCATTAGTGCATTGTGGATGTCGACATTTGCCGGTGTAAGTGAGAAATGAGGATATCTAGCAAATATTTCGGACATACACCAAGCGACTACGTGAATGTTGACATTCACCAGCGAATGTCGACATTCTCCAGATTTCGGACTTTCACGGTAACATAAATATTTGGAAATATTTGGTTCTTCGATTATTGATGATGAAGTGAAGTGATGGCTCACTTTTTCATAACGGTTGGATTCTATTTGAAGTATGCTTTTAATATAAACATTGAAATTTGTTGTATTTATTACAATCAAAGTTTCAATTCGTAAAAAAGCAATGATGGAGTCGTTTTTAAGAAAGTCATGTTATAAACATTACAGCAACCTAATAAAACATAATTACATATCTAAGAGTTAAGATATTGCCTTGAAAAACTAACTAGGAAGGTTAGTTTTTCTTGCCTTGAAAAACTAACCTTCCTTTAATAGTATACTGATAAAAAAATTTGAAATAAAGTCGTTCTGATTGAATAATTTTCTAAGACAGACAGAATAAGCCTCCAAAAGAAAGATTAAACAAATATTTGGTTGAAAAATGTGAACTTTCTATGTATAATGATGAATGTTTGTATAAATTTGAATGTTTTTAAAATGGTTTCCTTAACAATATAATAAATTGTGCGCATCTTAATATCTCCTGAATTGAATAAAATGAGCAGCATGCAGCGATTCTTTTATTTTCAGCTATGGACAGGAAATGAGACAATATAAACGCAATATTCCTGTTTGCTTTGTTAGCCATTTTAAAACAATGATTGAAACTTTAATCAAAGAAGAGTCAGATTCTCAAATTTTTAAATTTAAATTTTTCAACACAACTTTTGGGACATTAATTCATATTTAGCCATTTCAAGCTGCAAAATTAAATGTTAAGATAGTATCAACAAATGAGCAAAAAAGCATAAAAATTATGCAAATGTGAGCATAGATAAGCACATCACTAGTAATTGCTGAATAATTTGTACAAACATTTAAGGAAATTTATTTTCTATATTTTCTAATTGAAATTTTAGCAACGCACATTTACTGTATCTCTAAAATTACTTTATGCACTTCAGTCAGTTGTATTAAGAAATAAAAAATAATTACTCCAGTGATTAATTAACATTTAAATTGCTTGAAAAAAGACCAAGAACATAAATAAACAAATCTTGGATTAAAAAAATCTGAAAATTTTATAAATTATTTGAATAAAAGTGTGTTCGTTTTTAGAAATTTAAATTACTCTAAATTATCCAGCTTCTGTCATTAATATGTTTATGTAATACATTAATTTTTTTCAGCAAGGAAAAAAATCTGGTATGTTAATGATTTAGCTTCAAATTCAGGCTCATTAATTTGATTTTTAAGAAAGATTTCTTTTTCTGTGAAGAAATAAGAAAATCAGATTCTTTTTATATCATTGGAGTAATTTCTTTAGTCTTTTGTTCCTCTAAAAATATTAGATTCTTTTAACGAATTGAAAAAAAAAGTATATATTCTCAATTTTATAGTAATGTTTGCTGCTTTAACTTTAATTTTGTTCGAATCAAACTATTCAGTATATACACTTCTGAAAGTCCATAGTCAACAGACTGTTAAAAAAAGTCAAAAACTTTACAAAAAAACTATTCTTAGTAAAAATACTTTTATTAAATAAAATAACTTTAAATCGTAATTAATGTTCTATAAATATACAACCACTTATATAAAATTAATAACAAACTGAAATTACATAAGCATATATTCATTTTTCGATAAATGCATAATTTATACGGGAAAAGAAAGAATTTTCCCCTTGCTGAGACAGGTAAAAGCATACGGAAGAAGATGCAAGGCAATGAAAGGAATATATTTTCCTCACACGCAATCAATTTTTCCATAAATTCAAAGAAACCCTTTTTCTCTGAGTTTATGGCAAACATACTCCTTGATCCAGAGTTATCAACCCTGAACTCATTCCCATAAAAGACGTAAAAGATCGGCATCAAAAATATAGATGATATCCTATAATTTATGTAATATCATAAATATAATTTTATATAACTTTCATAGAATTTATATAATATGTAATTTTTTATAATTTTCATATAATTTCTTAATTATTTTTAACTAGCTTAATTTTACTAGTTTTGTGGACTTCTAAGGCATCATACATCCTAAATATATTTCACTGATGGTATAAACGTTCTTTACTAGAAAATCTGAATTTCTCTTAATGTTATAATTATATGCATTAATCTATTTTTATATCTTTTGAATTGGAAAAAAGTAAAGACATTTTTCCTTCAAATTATTTTTAGTTTTATTGGCTGCATTTAATAAAAGAAAACATTAAGATTTTATTTCAAGAATATATTTTGTGTTTTTTTCCGTGATATTCTTAAAATACCCAATTCTTACATTTATCATATTTTTAAATTTATTCCATTACTACATTTATTATTAAATTTATTAAATTTACGAGTATCCAGCTTAATGCTGCGAAAGGGTTGGCCGGTTAAGAAAAACTTGGCATTAGCCAGAATTCTTTGAACTCATTTCTTCATCCACCAATAAGCGGGTAAAGGTTTTACACCAAAAATCACTGTTATAATGCGTATTTCCCCACTTCATATTGAGTACAATACACTCCATTTATTCCAAGTCACGTAAAATGCGGCAACAGAAGCGACGTGGTGTATCATAGAAGCAATTGCGGGTAACGTGTCGAGTTAAAATAAATTATTCTATATTTTCTACATGTTTATATACTGCAAACACTTTTCAAGAATTTTTTAGAGAAAAAGTAATTTAAAGGATATAAACTGTTCACATTTTGACATGAATTCTGTAATTCTAACTGAAATACAAGAAACGTAAGCAAATCTTTAACTTAAATCGTAGGCCTAGTTCTTAAGAAAATTAACTGAAACTGATTTTATGTTCAACTGATAAACAATTACTCAAATATAAAAAGGCAAATAGTCTTAAGAAAAATCTTAATAGATGATAGTTTCTAAAATATATTGTAGCTCACTTCCATGACACAAAATCTCTTCAAATACGCAAAAAGCTACCTCCCTCATTTATTTTCAATAAAAGCAAATTAGGTCGAATAAAACGGAAGTTGTATAGGCGCGAGCTGGGCAGCTTAAGAGTGAACTGTACTTCTAAATTCCAACTATATAATAAATTCACTTCATATTGCCTAAATATTCGAGTCTTCTAAAAAAACTGGCCAGTCAATTTTGAAGTGATTATTCCATCAATATATGGCAACTAATGGATGAATTGTTTCTCATTTTATTGCATATTACAACTCCATGGGAATGAATAGATAATGTCACAACATTTCCTTGAACAATATCTACATGTATTTTTCAGAATACTATTTAGTACCATTCATGGAAAATAATCGATCGACTGAAAAAATATTCTAGCAATATCGTTTTAATTTCTTCCCGACGTCTGAAATGAAAATTGCGGGAAATATTGTATCGCTTTTAAATTTTCATACTATCTACATGTTCAGTCTGCACATTTGAAATGATTGACCTTGCGCCTTGTTCATGGTCGTCGAGAATGCAAGTAGAATGAGAATAATGAGAATGAGTGGAGCGATCACATCTTCTCCAATCGACGTTCCTTTAAGATAGTTGCTACTCTTTTTGCCTCATACTGGTCTATTGATTCTGATACTCTTGATCGGTAGCATGTAAACAGTGTCTTTCGGTTCTTGCCTTATGTTGATCGGGAGATTCTGAAACATGTGAATTTGCAAGTTGCAAACAATCTGCTGAATTACTGTCTTGCCGTCCCTCGTTTGTTTATAATCTCGATTTGGTCAGTTTCAACCCGCCCATGCGTAGGCTTCCGCTTCAGTGCACTTAAAGAAATTTTGAAGTTCTGTCTGAATTGTGTTAATTTCATCGATAATTTCGTTTTCATTAAATAGTTATAGTAGTTTCTAATCTCCATATTCCTTTCGAATTACCTTGTAAAATTAACATTATAAGTACTAATTATGAGTGGTTATATCCTTATTATAAGCTTTATATATATTAAACAACTCTTAAAATGCGAATATTACAATTCTTTCCATTTCAAACACCGATATTAGTGATCAAGAAATAACAAGAGGGGTTCGGAGCCCAGTAGCGTGTTATGCAAGGACGAAATATAACAAAATTTGGCCATCACACACAATAAAGTGTGCGGTTTCGATTTGTCAAAAAAGTACCAAACAATGTCAATAGGGGAAATACTGGTTCAAAGAGGGCATAATGTCGGAAAAAGGAATACATAGCTGCCAATGGAAGCAATAAATAATGCACTAAATACTAAAAGAAAATGTTTATCATAGCAAATTACAAAATTGATCACTTAATCGGCTCAAAGTAACCACCAGCCTAATGTTCTTATAATTAATTGCATACGGCATTTATATGTCTGATTTGTAACGTTATTTTTTTAATTAGGAATGTTAAAAGCATGCCCTTGATACACAACTCCTTTCAAGCCTTCAAGCAGTGCCATAACCAGAAATCGTCCTCGGCCTGTTGCACATTGCGTTTTCACATCTTAAGATCAATGTTCTAAATAATTATTGTCATTGCTCCTCTAAGTAATGGCTTTAACAGGCGGTGTTCAAGAATGACAGCACTGGAATTTTCATCTGACTGATTAAACATCTTGACTAATGTCACGTTCATGCAGTGACGACGTCATCTATGAGCAAATTCTTACAGAATGACTTGAATTTCAGCAACATTTAGTTTTACCCTCGATATCCTATTACACACTACTCGTATAAACAAATTACAGAATAGCGATTTCGATCGCAGCGCCAAGATTATTCCTATCGACATTTTTGGTACTAATTTTTTTTCTTGATAAATCGAAACCACATATTTTAATGTACATAGTGCACAAATTTTATTATATTTCGTCCAGTATGTAACACTCAACGGGGTTTCAGACACCTGTTATTTCTTGATCTCATTAAGTATTTAACAATTTAGGACACCATTAAAAATTGCGTTTATTTTGTGCAAAATTTTTCAAAATATCTAATTAATAATACTCGCTTATAAGAATTGATAATTTGAGAGTTCCAAAAATATATTTGTTGGAAGGAATATCAAAGAGAAAAAGCTGCATTATTTAAAAATCGTAAACAGAAATATAACGATGTATCTAAAAGTTCTTTCAAATACGACTTTCTGCTAAGTAATTTCCCCCAAAATAGTTCATTTAAATAACTTTTTTTTCTTTTCGTTTCAGGTAAACTTTAGTAAACAGCTTAATGAAAATCCGGATTCCGAGAATAGTTTGAGAATTCCTGAACTGCTTCCTGCTATTGTTCTTAAATTCAGATAGATCAAAGACTTGGCGCCATATTGGAATGAGAAATAAATTCGCCGTCTTTATTAATATTAATCCGTAAGAATGCTTTACTTCCAGATAAAAGTTTATCTGTCTACCATTATATATGTTTATATAATAAAATAGAGCAAATTATCTTAATATAAATCAATTTTTAACTAGCTTTAATTGTTTGTTCTCAGATGTGGTGTGTTGAAAGAAAAGTATGAAAAATAATATTTTCTGTAGAGTTATAACGAATAGAATTATTCTATTAGGTTGTTCGGAAAGTAATTTCGTTTTTTCCCGACAGAGGATTTAATTGTATTTTTCGCACCCAATTTCATACTTAAACCGCAAAATCATTTTATGTTTTAAGAGCTGATATAGCAAGGCTTGAGTGTGAAAACGTGCAGCTGATTCTTCGCAGTAGTTTTTGGATGGTGCCCTTTTAAATATGGAGAGCAATAAACAGCATTTTCGTCATTTTTTTCTTTTTTGCTATATAAAAGGTAAAAATGCTGTCAAGCCAGAAATAAATTAGCCAATATGTGTGGAGAAGATGTGCTAACAATACATCAGTACCAGAACTGATTTGCAAAATTTTTCCTTCAAATGAGGAGGCCAAAAACCACCTCGATCAGTTTTTTTTACAGCAAAGACCAAAACTTTTATGAGCTTGTAATCATGTTACTACCAAAAATATGGCAAAAGGTATTAGACCAGAATGGCAATTTTATAATTTAATAAATAATTTATTCATTAAACGAAAATTTCTTTTCATTTTGACAAAAAAAAAAAAAAAAGAAAAAAAACGAAATGACTTTCCGAACAACCCAATAAAATGATGCAATGCATTTTGAACCTGCTATTGAGCGTCTTTAGTCTGAGTAAATCCTTTTACTTGACATTAAGCATACAGTTAATTATCGATATTGTATCTGACATTTATTTAACCCGATATGGAAATATAAGAATTAAGACATAATATAAATACGTATCATTATGCTTGTAATGTCGGTGGTGGTCTCAAATTCTGTAACGACGGTCTATGCATTTGTAGATTTTCCCGTCATATCTGCAAATAGTTCAGCACGAATTACCTTTTATTTCCTCTTAGTAAACTGCGTTTAATTTAAGCTTTCCTTTGGTCTGACCCAATCTTTGGAGATTTTTTTTATTTGTCACCAATTTCACAGCAGTGTCTCTAATGTTAAATGGCCGAATCACTGGTCATTGTATAATTTATCTTTTTAACAATTAATTTTTGAAAATAAATTATAAAAGAGTCATTTTAAAGTCATAGTTAGTTTCTTTTATAGGAATATGGTATAAGGATAATTTTTTGCTCCATTAATATAAGTGCAGGGAGGCAAATATTATTCCAATCTCCATCCATACTAACATTTATAAAGATGAATGTGAATGTGTGCGTTAGTGCTCTGAAAATCAGACCATTAGACAACATCTATAAAAATATGCACATATATAGCTTAGAGTGTGAGAATGTAAACCTAAAGGAGATGGTTTTAAAAATTTTAATTATAACTATTATTATAAAAGTGTGTGAATGTTTTTCGCTTTATTTAACAGAAATTTCCGAAACTAAATCAACATAAAAATTAAATAATAAATTCCTTCCAAAATTTGAAGAAACATATTTAATAATGTTACCCATTTAAGAGTCATCAAATTTTTCCTAAAATTGGCAGCTTTTCTGAAAAAAAAAATTCGCGTAATATCCAGACATAGATTACATTGTTCCGCAGAAATTCATATTATTTTCATGGTTTTATAAAACTTGTAATCTCCAGATTTTCTTACGTCTCTGTTTTAATTTACAAGACAAATAAAATGGTTCATTTACAATACCGTAAAATTTATACAGGTATGAAGTGCATTTGCGTTTTAATTGTGCAATGTTATTAAGGAAATGACTTCTGTTGGAAAGGTACCAGTACATAATTTAGGAAAAGACAGTTGTATGTAAAAATAAGAACTTACAGCCAGAAAATCGGTAGAAATCGTGCTAACGAATCGATCAATCAATTAATATAATTAAATGCTTCAAATAGAAGAAAAAAATAATCGAGATTCGTAAGGGTTTTTTTTTCTTAATTATTGCTTTATATTGTTAGAAAGAGTGTTAACAGTGAAATTTAAACGCCCTTTTTAGACTACCAAAAGTCAAAGAATAAAATACATACATTATCTTTTGCATTTACAAATACAATGCCAAAAAATTTGAATATACCTTTTGAAAAAAATATACAATTTCAAATGAAAATTTAAATGTTCTACATCTTTAAATGCTAAATGCTTTCTTTAAATAATATAACCAGTTTTGTTCTTAAAATTGTTGATAGTAAATAATATATTTACTATCTTTTTTTATGATATAATGCTTATTGTTGCCAGTAGAGTGTAATTTCCTTTTGTGAATTAATGTTATTTTTGGCTTCGATCGTATAATTACGAATAGATTATTTTATTTTGATGAATGGTAGTGAAACCACCGCCTTGGAACTGAAAGGGAGCATCCAGTAGTTTATGAGGGCAAAGGCCCCGAAGTCGACTTTTAGTTCATATGAAGATGGTTCTCCCATACTCGCTTGCACAGTCCCTTTTTACGATGGGGAGCACATTCATATATCTCATAGATAAAACACAGAAGAACAACTATGGCCGAACCGGGACTCGAACCCGGGAGGCCCAGATCTTTTTTTACATCTAAGGCCAGGGTGCTGATATATTTTATAACGATGGATTGAAAATTCTACTTGATGCTCGCTATTTAAAAGTGATAAATATTCACAATTCTATTTACTGAACTAAAGCTGAGGGTTCCCATTTTCAAAAAGCTGTTTAAGAAAAGAACCTACTTCAAATATTATTTTAAAGCAATATTCCAAAGATTGCTCCTCTTCTGTAATTGGAATTCTAATTTTAAAATCTTTGTCCTTTAAACTTATTGCACTTTGATTTTATAAAAAAAAACAATGTTTGTATTTTGACCTTGAAGAAATATTTTATTTATAGACCATTTGGCAATAAACACATACCACTTGTTTGGCGCAGCATGGCCAGCTTTGGCCCTTGCGCCATAAAAATCCAAACATCCATCCATCAATCCAAATATTGCTCAAAAAATGAAGGCAAAAACATTTTTTTTAATCAAAATTAAAAACATCAGGTGTTTTTAGGAATTAACAGAAAAAAAATTCGTTTATTTTAAAACCTTTTCAAAAAAACTCAATTTTTATTTTAATATACTGGATATATTGGTATGACTTATTCCAGTATCAAACGACAAAATTATTTTCCGACAAAGTGCCTTTATGGTCATCAAATTACCACAAAAGTGAAACATATCCCACTTTGTTGCCAGTGTACAGAAACTATCAGAGCAAATTTCATTTCCAAAAGATCAGAAACTTAATCGAAGTTTCAGTAAAGAATGATGGCATCAGCTGGTAATTAAGTTCAATGAAATACTTTCGGAAATCGGAATACTTTCAGAATTATAAATTTTTGATGCGACACGAGAATACATTTAGCGACATTGTTCTCAAATTCGATTTACTAATAAACAGTACGAATTCGGCAACCGATGCAATATCGAGTTTGTATTTTATTTCGAATAAAATTCTCCCGGAAACAAAGTTCGTCGTTTCCAAAAGTTTACATTTTTTCTTTTGTAATAAATAGCGTCTGCTGAAAGAAAATGTTTGATTTTTAAAAAATGTAATAACAGAATAAACTGGTGGAATGAAGAAAAGAAAATGAGATTTTTGAAACTAGAGAAGTATAATGCGATTTTATATCGCCCAAGAAAGAAACTTGTTCAAAATTTCGTTATTTCTTGCAAACAAAGAGCTAACAAAACTAATAAACGAATAGTTTACATGGAAATCCCGATAGAAAGATATCGTGCAGCTTTATTTTTGTTGGTATGATTACATATTTTTGAAAGAAACTTATTGTGTTTTCTGAATAGGAAAAGTATACATGATAAAAAAAATGCTTGAATGTTGATACTTGAAAATGTTATTTTTATCTTCTGGGCGGAATAACACTACATTATTCAGTATGTTATAAAGCATGTTAATAATCTTTTCTCTCTTATAAATCTTTTTTTTATAAAAAATTGTTATTGAAGCAAAAATTATGTAAAGAAAATTGGAATTCAAGATGACGAAGGGAAATATGGAGGATTTTTTTCCATTTCATGAAGAAATGGCAACTTAAAATGAAAAATTTAGAATAAATAGGAAATTAAGTCTTTTTTTAATATCCATGGTTGATAGTCTATATGATACAAACAGTTAAAAACTATATCGATGTTACCTCATCCAAAAAATTAATAACATTTCGTTTTATTTGTAGCTTCTAAATTTATTCAAATTTCAGTATTAAAACTTAAGAAAGATCCGAAGCGTCCAGATGAAAATATATATAGATTATCGGTAATATTTATTAAAGACAAAAAATGTATTGACGTATCTCAAAATATATTAAAATATTTTATGACAGTTGGGGGTAAAAATAGTGCCCATTATTTAAAATGACGATAATTACATGAACAAGTTTAAATGCGAGAAAAAGAAATGTTTAACTTTCTTAATGGGAATGAATACATGTTAAAAGAAATATTTTTTAAAGGAAATTTATATTGAATTTTCTAAAATTCTATATTCTTAATACGTGAACAATTTTCTCTATAAATTTCTTTGAATTCGATCTTGATTTTGAATTTTGAGAAGATGGGATATATTGTTTTATATATCTCCATCTTTTATTGCTATATCTACATATTAAAATGCGCAATAATGTTCTCATACTTAATACCACTATTTAGCTTTTCTAAAGTTCGGTATAATACTACATCTATGTATTTTGCGTCCTAAAAACAGAATAAGTAATTTAGTAATTTAAAAATATTTTTACAAAAATTGTAATGTTTTACAATGAAAAAAAAAGAATTTTTTCTGTTATTTATTAATTATTCCCCAGGATTTAAATACTTCATGGAAATATAACTTATTTTTTAGTTCAAAAACTAGGTATATTATATCTCTTTGATTAATTGCAATAGTTTGAAAAATCCTTCTAAAATTCAGAAAAAGAAAGAAACTTACATTCTTTTTATGTAAAACAAACAGTCGTATATCCTTCAATTATCAAAATATTTTTTTCAAAATTTTGACTGATATATTTTTGGTTTAATTAGGTTTTTTAATCCCTTTCATTCAAAAAATATATATATAAAAAAAAAGATGTTTAAAAAATCATCCTGAAAGTTGCCACATTAAATACGTGATTAAATACAGCAACGATAGTCAATATTTAATTATATATATATCAATTAACGTTACAATTAAAACAAGATAAAACATAAAATGTAATTTTAAAAATCTGTAATCTTATACTTTTTACTTTCTTTTGGATAAAATATATATAAAAAACATTGAGAGTGCTAGGAGTTTTTTTTTTTTGCTTAACAAAACATAATTGCGTTGAAAGATATTATTCAGACATCATTTCTTATTTTTTTAATAATAAATATTCCTTTGCTCATTATAATCTTTCTTAGTTTCTAAATACAAGAAACATGTTACTATAGTGGACTTTTTTTTTACTATGACAGAAGAATTTTACTACTTTTTCTTTAAATTCTCTCTTTGACTATCGGTTTCTACACACAAGAAACATGGTGATTTGTCAAAGGAGAAATCTGCATTTCATAATAGAAAAAATCGACTAGAAACGATGCAAAAAATTAGTTATAAAAAAATATATTATTCCTAAAAGCAGCAATAAACTAATGTATTCAGAGTTGTTCCATTTTGCATCTTCTAGAAATTAAAGATTTGTTAAATAAGTACATTCTTTAATGTATTAAAATGTTTTTTTTTGATTAATTTGCAAACATTATTATCTTCATACGTGCTTGGAATTCAAAAACGTTTTGAATGTATAATTTCTGGGTTTCTTTTTATTTAATTCTTTTTAGAACATTAATGCACTCTTTCTGCATCTTTACGTATTTCAATAATGTGTTGAAAGTAAATACGTGGTTCTATGTTTTAAGAACATGCGTGGTTTATTTAATGAGCAAAAAATTAAATAAAGCAACAATGTATCGAATAATATAGAACCATTTTTTGCCTTATTCAATATTTCATTTCAATTGTGCGCGAGTGATGTAAATAAAAAAAATCTTTCATTTTGAGAATAATAGAGTATTGACTGTTTTCAGGCTTTATGTTTAGTAGCATCATAAGTTTTATAGACAGTAAATGAAAATTAAAATGTATTTGAAAATCCTCGAAAGCAAAGCACAGAATATAAGAAGCACTATATTTATATTTTTGTTATTACAGGGTTTTTTTAATAATAAGATGATTACTCTATAAGATCAATTAAATATAGAATTCTAAACATTACATTTTATCCCAAAAATGACCAATGCTGTTTACACTTCAAAAGTAACCGTTTGATAATTTCACCATTTGATTTTTTTTTTTTGTTACAAACATTTTAAGTTCTTTAATTCTCCCTGACTATTACTATATAAATAAATTAAATACTGAATGGGAAGCATGAAATTTTCTAAAAAAGGACCAATATTGTTTTCTTTTCAAAAATAACCGTTTGAAAATCATTTCATTTGTTTTTTTTATACAAACGTTTTAAATTTCAACCTGCTTATTATTGTATTAATCTATAATATCTGTATAATTCTGCCAAATTCAACTTCAGCAATAGGAATATCTCCAATTATTTTGTGAATGATAATGATAAGAACACATATTAGAATCATCCTTTAAATTAAATCGGACGTTTTTCAAAATTTTTTTAAAAATTACTTAATATAACGCGTTTTCAGCAAGTACATTATGTATTACAACTGAAAACTGAAATATATGCATAAAATCAACTTATGCTTGCTTTCAAAAATATATTTTCTACCCACTAAGATTAATTTTAAAAACTCTCTTTAAATGTGTGGGTTTTTCATGCCTAAGGGTTTACCTAATTTTTGTAATTTCAACAGTCTTAAAATACTATTTGTTCCTCAATCCGAAACGGACATTTCCATTTTATTGTACTAAAATATTGCCAATTTTTCTATAACTATTTATTATTTCAATATTTCTTAAAAGCTAATTTAAAAAGCTTCTATTCTATAGACATAATTCAAACTCTTAGAAAATAAGTGAATATAGCAACATTTAAGATTTGTCTTTATTTCTTTCTGTTTGAAACCAGTCGAATTGCGCATTTTTAATACAACTACATTTTTTTTCAAATCTCTGCAGCTTAAAAAATTAATGTAATATTATATGTATACAAATTTAATAAATTCTTCAGCCATGTTGAGCAAACTATGTAATAACAGCAACTACACAGATGTATAGCTCATCATCCACTAATTTAGAAAAAAAATCAAATGATACGAAAGTTTTTGTAATATTTTCAAAAAATTTTACATCTAAATCTAAAAAGGCGCAGTAATTATTCGGTCTATATAACCTGATATTATTTATAGTTATAAAGATTAGATTCAATCGAATTTTTTCTAAGAAGTCCATTTATAAAATAATGGAAAATTCAGCAGAAATTTCCGTAGTCTCTTATGAGAGCAGCGTACTAAATTATTAGAACATTATTCTTTTAAAATGAATAATAAAGAACTATTGGCGTAAATTATGGCGAATAAATTCCGGTTTCTCACGCCATCTCACCTGTAAGCCATCCATTGCATAACTGAAGTAAGAATAGCCTTCCAAAACAAAGCAGTCGCCGTTCTGCGGTCTGTACATGACAAGAATGAAGTGAAGACCAAACAATGGCACCAATACCAGAGTGGCTCGTACCGCTTTTCTGGAATTAGATAAAGTGGCGTTAGTTTATTGTATCGCACAACTATGATTTGATTTCTAATGCATTAGTCACGTTCAGCAATTTGGCGTTTTTGTTGGCGACTGGAGAAATTTTCAGAAACATCACTATAATCTGAAGAAATTTATTTTATACTATATTTTTTGAAATTTTAATGAGAAAATCTGTTAATATTGCTCGATTACATAAAATAATTTTTCAAAAAATTAAATATATAATTACAAATTTCAAATTATCAAGCAAGAATCTTATTATTTTTAAGTCATTATTTGTATGAAAAAAGAATAGACCAATACCCAACAAATATTACAGTTCATTGATGAAACGATGAACATGAAAAAATGTGCAATATAAAAAGTATGCACATTTTATTAACTATATAAATAAAAATTTATATTGTTTTTATTTTATGCTTTCCCTATTATATATTTAACGTATCAAGTTTTCACCTTTTTTATCCTTACATAGAAATTAACAAAGCGAAAAAAATTAGTACTTTTTAAGTCATCATGTAATATCCCATAAAAATAAGTAGTTTTTAAGGGTTCTTCTTCATGCTATGCACTCCGGATGCTATTTCCCCTCAAGTTTAAGTTTAGAAGCAGAATAAATAAAAGAAAATACATTTTGTTTGTAAAGCAGAAGAGGGAGAAGAAGGTTGGATTTTATGATGTAAGAGGTTATAAATTCTCAATCAGTTTTTTAAAAAATTATTTTTGTATATTTTTCAAATTTAGTTTTTGTGAGCAATATGATGGCTAGAGGCTCATGTATTGAAATAATTTTGTTTTAGTATTACAAGGTATTTTTTCCCCTATCCCAGTCTTTTTTTCTTTTTTTGAATTTGCTTGGACCCAAATCCTAATTTAAAATTCTGTCAGCATTTCTTTTTATAGTATATTTGATAATACTGTAAATAAATCCTATTGTTTTTGAGAATTTTGATTGGGATTGGGAATGAAAATAAACTTCATTTCTGTATTGGTTTTTTTATGTTTAGTATTTCTTATATTTTATTCAAAAAAATCAATTAACTTTCAGTCCATATCTGTCAAGCTGTCATGAATTTTTCGTATTGGCCTCACTTACAATAATACTTTTAAATCTTATATTGATTTAACAGAATACTTACTTTACTTACAGACTTTAATAAAACAAGAAGAAACTGCCATATTAAAATCTGTTATTCTTTTCCCCATTAAATAACATACATTTTCTTAATAATTTGTTCGAATTTTCTTTCCTTTTCCAAAATATAGATAATTAAGAGCTCTGGTTTCTCAAATAAAGTATAAATAGTTATATTATGCAAAAATAAGAAACAAAAAGAAATAACTGTAGGTGCAACTTATGAAGTGAGTCATATGCATCCATTGGTCTTTTTAAAAAGGGTAACATTCCATTGATTTTCAGGCGATCATATAAAATAGAGTGAAAAATTGAGTTTATGGTTTTTATAACATTTTTAAACAATTTTATTGCTAGAAAATTATCCAAAATTGCATATCCAATATTATTTATGACATTTCTACGTATGATACAATGCAAAACAGATTTTGCAGAAAACTACTTTACTAAAGGCACCTACTGTTTTTGTGCTATTACTATTCTTGATTATTATTTTGTTGCTAGGATTTAATTAAAAATTACTCAAACATATGAATTTAATCGCAGAAACCTATTGGGACATGCTCTCCAATAAATTCTCCACTTACATATCCCTTTAAACAATTTAAAAATATCGGAGGGACATATATGTCCCTGTGGGGCCCAAAGGGTAAAAAGATGATTAATTCTTTTAAAATGATTCGAGCTGATTAATTCTAAAAAAATAAGAATGATATATTTAAAGAAACAAAAATGTAATCATTTTACTTCCTCATAAACTGATTTTTGACATTTTATGACCGCGTACAAATTAATTTTGAAAAATAACTAACTCACCTGAATTGACTGGGCTCATTGGCATGAGTGGCACGAAGTTTCGTCCACAGAACTCGAATGATGTTAATTAGAAACACCAGATTCAGCTGGAAAGAAATTAAAATTCTGGTAAGTACTTCATACGCCAAAATGAATTATACAAATATTCAATGTGAACATTCGTAAATAAAACAATCTAAAATGTTTTTTGATAAAACAGGAAATTTACTTCAATAATTTTTTAATACTCCAAAACCTATGCAGGACGTAAGCGTTTCTAATAATATTAAACTTCCCACTAAAAATAGTAATATCATTTCTTTTGCAGAAGTGAAATACCAATTTCGAATTGTATTCATACCAGTATTAATTACTTATCTCGGCGCAAGTGTGAAAAACGATATTTATAAAATACCCCATTTTATTACAAAGAAAAAGAATCCAACCCCGGATGAACCAGGCAAACTAGGTAATGGTAAAAGTATCAAGTATAAAATTATCAGTTGCAAAGATAAAAGTATCGGTTACAATTGGTAAAAGTATCAGGTGCAAAGATAAAAATATCAGACATAATTAGGTAAAAAACATAAGGTGGAAAGATAAAATATCAGGTAAAATTAGGTAAAAATTATCAGGTGCAAAGATAAAAGTATCAGGCACAATCTGGTAAAAAGTATCAGGTGCAAAAATAAAGGTATCAGGTGCAATTTGGTAAAAAGTATCAAGTATAGAGATAAAATTATCTGACACAATCAGGTCCAGAGAAAAAGTATCAGGTGCAAAAATAAAGGTATCAGGTGCAATTTGGTAAAAAGTATCAAGTATAGAGATAAAATTATCTCTATATTTGAAAAATTCTCTTATAAAAAAATCAGGTCCAGAGAAAAAGTATCAGGTGTAATCAAAGCCAAACGTAAAGATATCTAACATAAAAGTATAAAGGAACTTATCAGCTACGATCGAGTATCAATACCAAAGTCTGTCAGTTCTCAGCAAAACCGAATATCAACTCAACACTATTGTAAAACCTTTTCAAAGTACTGTAATCATTTGATATCCATTTACAACTTCTATTAAAACTATGTGACAGTTAAAACTACTACTTGTTTGTCATTTCAATGTGATATGTCGTAGATGTTGTTTAAGTTCTTATGTCGATAAATTCAGTTTACTTCTATTAACGCCCCGTTTTAAAGCAATAGTATGGCTATTTTAGGATGGACATAGTAATTTTGTATCCCAGTCAGATGACGAGGAGGATACTCAGCTGGAACCCTCCCCACACTTCCTCACCATACTTAACAAGCCCCAAACGGGAAGACGTTTAGCCCTCAAGGATTTAACATGCACCAAAATAACTTACACGACGGTTTATCGGCGGAATTGGGTATTGAACTTGAAAATCTCGGGCTTCGAAGCCGAGGCATTACATCAGACTACCGTAGCCCCTTTTGTCTATAACAGTGAATGAAGTGGAGGTAAAATGCTTGGCATAGAAATGATATTGATTTCTCACTTTTAAAACCCCTTACAACCAATAATGATAAGGCGACTATTGCATACGTAAATAAATCCATGAGCTCCTTTAGATTTTGACCTGTGCTCAAATACTTTACTTCTTTACCTTTGTTTATCAAGGACGGACTATTTTTGTAAGATCCAGGAAATATATTTTCCGAAATAGGACAAAATACCGATTGTTTTGCATTAGGTAATTTCATTGCTTTGTCATTTCATTCAATGTGTCAAAACTTTAAATTTTAACTCCAAATTTTCTTTTAGCTTTATCAGCGTTCCGCTTTTAAAGCAACACTAGAGCTATTTTGGCACGGTCCTTATAATTTTGAACCAAATCAAATGACGAGTACGGTACCACAGCCAGCCCCACCTTCTCCAAACTTTCACACCACACCTGCGGGATTTAATCTCCAGAAGTTACTTATATTTTTACGTTAACAAATAAAATAATACATAAATAAAAATTTTAAAAGTTCTTTATTCGATGTTGTAACCGTAACTGTTTTCCTCGGCCCTCTAGTGGCCGCTGCCATGAACAATCAGTCCTTGTCTTGGTAGCGAACGTAAAGCCTGATGTAGTCCTCGAGTATTATTTTAATGCATATATGCTAAATGCTATTGTCCTAAATAGTTTCCTCCCCGTGTAAATCATGTCCTTTATATCATTAAACTGTTTTAACTTAATTAGCATGATTTATAGATTTTAATAGCCTGCTGACAGAATTAAAATTTTGGTCTTCCTTTCAATCACGATAATAGGTCTTTCATTACTGTAATATTTTTTAAAAAGTTAAGTATTTCTTAATAGTTTGAGTTTTTTATTTGTCAGCATTTATTAGTCAATATCTATATAATAAAATGTACATACAATTGAGCATGCAGAGGATTATCATTTTACATTTTTATATAACTTCTAAAATGTGGTAATATAATATTTTCTCAGTTTTCACTATACATAATAGTAAAAATGTTTTATTTAATGTTTGATATAACTTCCATCTTTAAATAATTTTATGCTATACATTTTAATGAAACTATAAGTACAGTTTCAATTCAAAATATAAATATTTGAAAAAAAAAGCTTTGCTTTTTAATATAATTTCTACATTTTAATTACACCCGCGAATCATAATTTTTCTTTTAAAAGTGATTTTATTCAAATTTTAAGTTAAGGTATCCTCAAATTACTTTTAGCAAAACTTCAAATCTTGAGAATGTAGAAATTATTGCCCTTGTGAAATTATAGACAATTTTTTCCACCGACTCGATTGTTTTAAAGAACTCTCTATAAGCCAGTCATTTTGTAGGGCAGTTTGACTAGATGATAGAGAAAAAAATATTTTTTGATAAACTTATTAAAATACAGATAAAAAATAACATCAAGACATTTTCTAGAATAAAGAGAGATATTATCGGAAAAGCCATCGCATACGGACTGGGCGATGGCGAAACTTCATCATTGTGTAACATTGACGAACACATATCGATATTTTTCAATATATCTTGATATCATTATGCATTTATATCTATTATAAGTAATATGTAACATCTTTTTACATTTATCAGAACGACTCGAAATGAAAGGAAATTTCAATTTATGTATTAAAAATTTTTTGTTTGAATAAAATTAGTTAGAAAATAATTTTGGGTACTTTTCCATTATATGTGCCCAACGAAAAAATCGACAAAAAGTAGCCAAATAATCTTTAGTTGGAAAAAGAAAAAAGTCATCAAAAAATACAAAATTACGTCAAATTTCGCGTTCAAGCACGTTTTCACAGCTTCTGCACTTGGCGATTTTGTTCGCGTTTTGATCATATTTTCGACATGTTTTGTCATTCGTTTCACTTAGTGACTCAACTAGCGTTTGACTCGCATTGGCGTCATCTTTAGAAAATTGCTAATTTTGTTAAAACCTTTTTGATATAGCAATGTCTGCATGCTACAATTTAGAACATTGCATTTAAAACAAGCGTTGTTATATTTTAGAATATGACATTATTTATAGCAATATTAGCAAAACTTTTGTATGAAGGACAATAAGAATAAAGAGCAACAAAAGTAAACAATAACTGGCAACTAAAATGAAATTAAGATACAAAAATTAATTGTGAATATTGACGTTTGCAGTTTGACGATATTTTTAATGCAAGTACCTTAAGTGAAAAATATGAAAACTGCGAAAAAATTTCTGATTTTAATCTGAATTAATCTTTTTTGTTTTTATTTTTGAAGATGAATATTTAGTGATTAAAAACAAAGGATAGTCTACAATCTTCTGACAAACGCAAATATTTTTCAATAATGGTACCATTCAGTTACGGAATAAAAAAAAAACAGTTTATTCGAAGTACTTTTTGTATACTAGAATATGACAGTATTTAAAAAAATATTAATAAAAATTACGTATGAAGGCGAAAAAGACAGAAAAGCACCAAAAAAGCACTTACCAGTAATCAAAACTAAATTGAAAACACAATTTTATTGTGAATATCGGCACTTTGTATCGCGATTTCAATATAAAGCGATTCGTGATGGTGATTCCGATATATCAATAATTTTTGAAAACTGGCATCAAAAAATCGATTTTGTTTTAAATACAATGAATCGAAATCGGCGCAGCCCTTGCATACACACAATTTGTCTGTATCTAATTTTTCTTTAAAACTAATGATGAATTCGATGAAATCACAGTAAAACTAAATTCTAAGGAGAAAAAATAGGTAAACGTATACCAGTATAAGTTTTAAAATAAACACCAAGTTTACTAATTCATTTTTTTTTACAAGCGAGGTGAGTTTTTTACAACCGACGTTGCGAGATTGTTTCAATAAAGATCGTGCTTTCTGTAAGGATATTTTGAAATCCATTGAAAGAGCGTGGAACTCTTTTTAATGGGAAAAAAAGAAACGAAAAGAATTTTTTAATTTTTCATGGAAATATATTTTTAATTCTTTTAGGAAAAAAAATCAACTATAGGACTTTTGACTTTTTTTCACTCTTCTCTTTCAAACAATGCCATACATTTAACTTGGTCATTTCTTTCTGAAATAAGAAAAAAGCTTCATTTTTCAGCATTGCTGATTTTTTTTTCTGTATAAAAAGTATAAGGGAAAATAAGGTATAAGGTATTTTCTGTATAAGGGAAAATAATCTTGAACCAGATATAATAATATTTGTTTTTGAGGTATTAATGTTTTGTGCATGTAAAAATTAGCCTGGAAGTATTAAAGTATTACATGGTAAGGTTACTACATTGTTGTTAAGGGCACCGTGAAAAAGGTTTAGAGCGTATCGACATACTGAAAACTAACTCATTTTTATTTTAATTATCTTGGAGTTTATAACTTTACTTATAATGAAATTTGTCAGTTACTTTAAAGAAATATTTATATTATGTTGTATGAAATCAGGAGATAATTGAAATCTTTGAATCCTGAAAGCAGTCAAAACTTTAGTACAGTTATACGCTTAAGTATGTTAATAAGCAGTTCAGTGATACATACTCGACAGACTAGTGCATATTTTTCAAAAATTATTAAAATAATTCGCAATCGAGTTACTCACCAAATGACGTTTTATATTAATTGGTGATTTAGAAACAGAAGTTTATCAATTAATTAATGTTAAAATTATAAAATTATCAAAATATCCAGCATATTAAATCTGTAAAAACTTTGTCACCTCAGAATTTTTTAAGTGTAGATACACACTTGAATTTTCGAAAATCTTTCACAATACTGAATATTTTTATTCCTTCAAAATGTTCTCTGATCCTTTAGATTTCAAATGATACCAAGATGGTGACAATATTCGGAATATTTCTCGGGTTAAAAGGATTTTTCTAGATGCATTTTCACTAAAAAATCTAGTTTCGGTTCCTTTAAAAGTTTTATGAAGAATTACAATTTTCCTCTTTATTATTTCATTCAAACAATCATAACTCAACAAAAAATTAACCAAATACAATTATTTGCATATCAAAATAATTTGCATGTAACAGTAGATGTTTTGTGTCACAATCAAAATTATATTTATGGAAATAAATTTTTCATGCACTTTTAAGAGTGAAAATGACAAAAAAAATTGATTTTTCTATTCAGTATTTATGACAAAATTGTTAAAAAATTATAAATTTTTATAACTTGATTGAGGTAGACAACATGAAGACTAATATCAGGTTTATTTTCCAAGTAGAATTGTGTTTATGCACAAGTTATAATTTAAGATATCGTGTTTCAAAAATATTCTAATTAGTTCTTTAAATATTAAGTAATTAACTAATTATTAGTGTAATACGTTTTCTTCTCACTGAAATGAGTTCAAACATATAATAATGATTTACTGTGAATTTTTTTTTTAATTTTAAAGATAAAATTTAAAAAAATTCTTCTAGTTTGAACTCTCACCTTAAAAAACGAGCTTAGAAGGAATAAATTAAAAACTTTTATCTTTATAAGAAAAATGAGATAATTCAACAATAGTTTATAAAAATTATATTGTGTTTCTTGTAGTATTTATGTACAGGAGTTTTTGTGATGGTGGGGAAATAGCTGATTTCCAAGTCTTTAGACATATATTTAACGCTCCATATAAAAACAAATTCTTTCAATGTTCGAAGTAAATAGAGGGAATAGCCATATTACTGTCTCTTCGTACCCCCGAAGGCACTCGGAAATAAATACTGAATGATCGGACCACCACAAAAGTAATACTGGTGGGAATGCGGTTGAGTCCGGAGGGATATCACTGGCCTCGGTACAACCCTCCCCATAGGAAGTACGTCCGATCATCTATGGGAGGAGTCGGATCCCTCACCTTTATTGTATCCACCGGGTTGGAGAGATCCAGCCATAACGCCGGAAGCATCTCATCTTTAATTACGAGCTCCCCCACCCCCTCCAAGGGATCAATTAGAGGAAATAAATAGATTTCTCAAAAACTTACAAAAATCAAACATATTTTACAGTTTCCAGTCTTATCAATCATAATCTGTGAAATATTTTTGATACAATTTTATATACTCAAAATATAATATTATCATACATGTATGTACTCAAAAAGTGTCATACTTCTTTCACTAAATTATTTAAGTTATAGAATATTAAAATTATTTTAGGCGAATTTCACAACTATATTCGTGATCTCCCTGAAATATCGTTTTCCAACTAAAATTATAAATAATTGTTTATAAAATAAAGTTGCATGACTTTCTTTTTTTTTCCACAAAAATTTACATTTCATTTCTAGTTAGGTTAAGCAGCTATAACAAGATCAACTGTTGGCCTAAACAATAGGTTTCTTTAATCGTATATTTTAAATATGAGTGAAAGGACAGACAGAATGTAGATAACGTAAGTTTAATTCAAAACAGTTTCAGAAATGCGTTTACTAACAGACGTGATTTTTAAAACCACACACACAAAAAAAATTGTTCCGTCATTTAAAGTATTTCTGTGCTTGTAATTATCTATCTATCTCTAATACTACAGAAATTAGTTATTGGTTATTACAATAAAGCTTTAGATTTCAGAATGATAAGCTAATAATATAGGCACTGCATATTAGAGAAACAAAATAAGTTAATAACATACACTGCAAATTAGAGATACAAGATAATAAAGGTATTGCGTATTACAGAGACAAGATAAGATAATAATATAGCCATTGCATATTAGAGAAACAATATAAGATAATAATGTGGAAATTGAACATTTAAGAGGTTTTATAGGTGTAGTGGTAAATTCATAAGCCATATAACAACTTTCAGATCAGAGTGTACACTTTTGTCTAGAGGTTAAGTTACGCAGAACTTAGAGAAAGTCCATGGACATTGCATATTAGGTATACAAGATAATATTATAAGCATTACTTATTAGAGGGACAAAATAAGATTAAATGACAAGCATTACGTATCAGATGCCAGATTCGCATCATCGGGTAGTTACAAATACAATGATTCAACTTTTGTGAGTTTTATCAGTTCTCGGAATTTGCTCTAATAAGCTGATTTTTCGAATAATGAAATGTGTCTTACAATATCTCGTTCGGAAAACCAGAGGACTGTGCTCAGTCCTATGTAATCCAGAATAATATTAAGCTAGATAAATAATCCTGCCTCATCTGCATTGAAACAGAAGCCTTAAAGTGTCAATCAAGACTTAATCACTTATGAGTCATTATGAAGTTTCATAACACATTTTTAAAATGAACTCAGTTGTTAGATTACTGGAATTTGAGGCACATAGATTGCTTTGGGAATCAAAACATGGCAGTGAGATTTTAGTAATCCAATAATACAACGGTAATTATAGCTGAAATTTAATAATATGGAAATCTCAAACCCATTTGGCAGCTTGCTTCTACAAATTTTCTTCGGAAGTATTAGAAAGATTTTGCATATGACTTTCCACTTTCTGTATTTCAGTGCGTTCTATCTGACTTTAAATTAATCCTTTACTTTTTGGTGGTATAAGAAATACAAATAAAAGGTATTACAATTGTCAGAAAAATAGAATTGGCCAATTTAAAATGAATCTCCGCCTTCCAGATCTTCCTGAATACGAAAAAAATATTTTTGAGTTATTTCTATGTATCTGTGAATCCGAGAAGGGCCACGGTAGCCTGACGGTAAGGCCTCGGCTTCGGAACCGGAGGGTTTCAGGTTCTAGACTCGATTCCACTAAAGAACGTGGTATAAGGGAGTCTCTTGCAAATTGGCAATTCTCAGGCCAAATGTCCTCCCGCTGGGGTGATGTGGCGTGGAGAGGGGGCTGCCAACTCAGGTGTAGCCCTCATCGTCTGACGGAGGTTCAAAATTACGAGGCCCGTTCCAAAATAGCCCTAATATTGGTTTACAACCGGACGTTAATGTAATTAAACGGTAAATACGAGAATTGAAAACCCTTAAAGCTATATCAAGGGTCGGCAACCTAAAGCCGAAAGCTACAATTTACAAAATTTTCCTATTTTCAAAGAACTATTAAAAATTTTCGATTTAATATTATAGCATTTGCTTAGATATATTTTATTTTTTGAATTAAATTAAACTGCTTTAAATATGAAATAATATTTAATCATATGAAAACACAAATTTAGATAATTACATCAATGGAGCATTGACTTTGCATGTCTTTTGAAAGTTTGATTAAGTCTGGCTTATAGCTTGTTGTTTTATTAAGTGACTTCTAAATGTACATTTTATCATATTCATGCAAGATAACACTTGCTTACACGAATATGTCGACCCAAAGATCGGGAGGACTCCATATGCCAACTTTTTACCTCATTATTGTATTCTCGAAGACTCTTCCATACGTTGATTATGAGAGCTTTAACTAGATGAATTTCTTTTAAAACTAACAACTATACTGCATGCATTTCTGGACTTCTAATTCTTACAACTCGCTCTTTGATTTCTGTAAATTTACCACTCCACAAGTCTTTGGTTTTCAAATCTAGCAACTGCATTTGTAGTGACCCAGCATTAATTCCAAATGGCTCAATATTCATCTCATTTGTATTTGTGTTGAGCGGAGTTACTATCAATTAGAGAGTATTTTTGTTTGTTTTGAATTGCTCGAACGTCTCAGCGAATCGATCGTTCATGTTTTTTAAAGTTATGCTGAAGTAATTCATGTCAATAGTTATAATGTTTTCATAGCTATATTGGATTTCGATGACAAATTATAAATTTTTCATATGGAACTGTAGGACCGCGAATTTCCATCAAAAGAATCACAGGTTGTCAACCCCTGAACTATATGAATTAGTATAGTGCCTGTACGTCAAATTTGGAGACTTATTTAAAATTTTATACAAAGCATATCGAAAGGAAATGTGATTGATCATCAACATACGAATTTAATTAATCAAATTGTAAAGTGTTTTCGGAATTATACTTCTATGAAATCTATTAAACAACCATATAATTACAGCCGGCTTGTTATTACATTATCTCTTTTAGTTTTTCAAAGAATTGTCAAATAATTCAAATCAATTTCTTACTGGCTCATACTCGGGAAAGTAAATCAGATAATATTCAATAAAATTTAAAGCAGCTGAAATTATATTTTCATTTAAATATACAAAGATAAATACACATTATAATTTTGAAAATGTCATTTCATTTAAAAGAAGCAGTGTATAAAGTTATTAAGTGAATTTGAAATCGTTTTCTAAGAAAACAGCTAAATTAGTGTTGCAAAAGAATCTTCACCAAATGTAATTAAAACTGATTTTTTGAAGCCTCGAACAATTACAGGGTGAATGTTTTAAGTTATTAGAGAAATTTCTGAGATAACTATTCAGTCCTGAATGATATAAATAAGATATTATAATGTTTCTCATTAATATAAATAAATAAAAATTCAGCGATGAAAGGTTTATTTCTCTTCAAGAGAAAAATCAGCTTAATATCCATTCTTTTTGGATTTAAATGATTTAGCGAACGATTTCAAAGCCGTTTAAATTACTTTTAATTAAATATTATCCATTAAATATGTAAGGAAATCTGGTATTTCTGAAATTGATATTTTATTACGAAAACTTGCTCCGAAAAAAAAAGGTTTTCACTAAAAACATTTGAAGCAGATAAAAGTTTTATATTTAGATTGATTAATCTTAATTTTAATAAGGAGGGCATTAAAATGTTTCGTAATGTTCTGTTGATCGAATTAGAAAAAGCTCTGAAGCAAATATGAAAGTTGAATTAAACTTTAAGGCATTTCGATAGAAATATTTCGTCGAATTTTAATCATTTCGTTTCAATTTTATGCACATATAGAAATGATGATTATATATATATATATATATATATATATATATACACTGAAAAAAAAAAAAAAAAAAAAAAAAAAAAAAAAAAAAAAAAAAAAAAAGTAGTATAGCAGCGAAAAGTATAAATGCGCAGTTCATTTTCCAGAGCTTTCATTTGTGTTCAAGTTATTCATGTGAACAGGTTTTTCGTGATTTATGGCAGCACGACGAGAATTAACAGACTTTAAACGTGGAATGTTAGTTGGAGCTAGACCCATGGGTCATTCCACTGCGGATATCGTTAGTGAATTCAACATTCCGAGATCCACAGTATCAAGAGTGTGCCGAGAGTATGAAATTTCAGACATCACATCCCATCATGGACAGCGCAGTGGGTGACCACCTGCACTTAACGACCGAGATCGACAACGTCTGTGTAGAATGGTCAATGTTAATAGACACGCAACACTTCGTCAAATAACTGCAGGAATCAATTTGGGACGTACGAGGGACGTGTCCGATAGGACTTTGCGACGAAATTGTCTTCCTTGGGCTATGACAGCAGAAGACCGGCTCGAGTGCCTTTACTGACAGCACGACATCGCCTGCAGCGACTCTCCTGGGCTCGTGAACATATCGACTGGTCCCTAGACCAGTGGAAAACCGTGGCGTGGTCAGATGAGTCACGATTTCAGTTGTTACGAGCTGATGGTAGAGTTCGAGTGTGGCGCAGACCCCACGAAGCCATGGACCCAAACTGTCAGCAAGGCACTGTTCAAGCTAGTGGTGGCTGTATAATCGTGTGGGCTGTTTTTACATGGCATGGACTCGGTCCTCTGGTGCAATTGAACCGATAATTGACTGGAAATGGTTATGTTCAGCTGTTTGCAGATCACTTGCAGCCATTCATGGACTTCACGTACCAACACAACGATGGGATTTTTATGGATGACAATTCGCCATGTCACCGGGCCAGAACTGTTCGCGATTGGTTTGAAGAACATTCCGGACAATTCCAGCGCATGATCTGGCCACCAAGATCACCCGATATGAATCCCATCGAGCATTTATGGGACATCATCGAAAGGTCCGTTCGTACCCAAACTCCTGCACCATCCACACTTTCACAATTATGGACATCTATACAGACAGCATGGCTCAATATTCCTGCAGAGGACTTCCAATGACTTGTGGACTCCATGACACGTCGAGTTGTTGCACTTCGCCGGGCAAAAGGGGGACCTACACAATATTAACAATCATCCGATGACTTTTGTCACTTCAGTGTATAAGGCAGGAATAAACAGTCTGAGGGTGAATCGAGACGACCTGAACTGAGAGGTCTTGAGTCTGAGAAGTAAGGCGATGGTCGACCGAGCAGACCTAAATAGAGGAGTCTTGAACTGAGGAGTTCTGAACGAAGGACTGCAGAATCGCTGTGGGCCGTTGTTGTGTCTTCGGTCGAAGTCTGTTGTGTGTGTCGATCCTGAACTGTGTGATCGATCGGTAGGCCTAAACTGAAAGGTCTGGAAGAAGAGTCCTGAGTGGAGGTGTTTCCGGGAGAATATCGAAGCAACGAAGGAGAGCTGAATTGCTACGTGGCTTATTCTGACGAAACGTGTGTCGTAGGCCGTTGTGTCGTCGTTGGGAACGGAACAGTCCTGAATTGAGAAGTAGTGCCATTGTGTGAAATAGTGAGTAGGCAGCAAAAGCAAGAAGAGTCAGAAGAGTAGTTTTAGCCTGTTCGGGAGAGACCTACGTGAGAGTAGACAGAATCCCTTAAAGATTCCCTCTCCGGCTGAATCCTGTCTGACCGCTTTGTGAGCTGTGGACGTTGCCACTACGGAATTTCTGCCAGTGGACTACTGTTGCTATTGTATGCTACTGTCTGCAGTAGAGTAATGCTGCGTGCTATCCTGCGTTTTCATCTCCTCTGTTCATAGCTGTCTTCTATACATAGTTGTGTTGTAAATATCTGTCGTATTTGTGCTGTCCTGCAAATAAACATCTGTGTTGTGTCGACTACTAAAGAATTCATTATTGTATGTGTTCATATCTTCCCTCCCCATACACACCTACAATACAACGAGCCCTACGGATAAAAAGAATTAGAAATCCGTAACAATATGATGCTACAAGATGGGGAATGTGTGTGAAGAGGTTGACGGTTGGATTCTTTGCATTTTTATAAAAATAATTACTATTTTGAGAAAGAGAAAAATATTAAGAAAGCTGTTGTAAGTATGAAAAGATGTACATATTGTAAGTGCAGATCTTATCAATAGATAGATCAGGAGTAAATTAGTAAAAAAGGGCAAATTTGCATTTTTTTTTTCAATTTTTGAATGCAATTTCACTAATTTTTCTTAATCTGTTAAGGTATAAGTGCAAACTTGTAACTTCAAAAATCTCTCAAAATATCGAAAAACATTTATTGATTTAGAATGTTCTCTAATCCATTTGCTTTCAAACGACACCAAGATATTGTCAATTTTCGGAATATTTCTCAACTTATAAGAATTTCTCTCGAGGTACTTTCGCGAAAAACTCTATTTTCGTTTTTTTCAAAACTTATTTTATGAAGAATGATATTTTTCTACCATGTGGCGTCCTTCAAGCAATCATAACTCAAGAAAACATTAATCAAATACAATTATTTATTCATCAAAACATTATGTATGAAACACTGGATGTGTTTTCTTCAATCAAAGTTATATTTATAGAAATCAAATTCCCGTAGCTATTTAAAAGTGAAAAGTACAGAAAAAAAATCTTTTTTCTATTCATTATTGATGCAAAAAATGTTTAAAAAATACAAATATTTATAACTTGATTGAGGCAGACAGCATGAAGAGTAATATTAGACATAATTTCCTTCTAAAATAGTGCGTCTGTGCAAATTAGAATTTAAGATGTCATGTTTCAAAAAGTATGCTAATTAGGAGATTAAATATTAATTAATTAATTATTAATTAGTGTAATATGTTTTTTTTTCTCACTGAAATGAGTTTAAACATTTTTTAAGCACCTACTGCGAAAAAAACTGGATTTTTAAAGTTAAAATTTTTTAAAAAATGTACGTACACCTTAACTGAAAAATTGTGAAATATTTTTTCAGTGATACAACTTGGACTGCACTTGTTAATTCAGAAGAATATGTATAAAAAATTTACGTGTTTTCAGAACTTCTCATTTTAAGAAAATTATTCTTATTATGACAAATATATCTGCTTACAATACCAGAATGAAGCATTTGAATAGACTTCTCATAAGAATCATTGAAAAGATTTTGCTTCCGAAAAATCATGCCAAAAAGAGCATCATATATGAACTGCGGAAAAACTGCATTCCTGAACATTAGGAAAAAAATTCTAGTAAATATTTCAGATCGATATCTGCATTGCATTTTGAAAATACGATTTCATCGAAAAATGTATGTCCTGGAGAAATGTCGGTAAGCTATTTTCTACCAATCAAAATTCGCAAATCGAAAAATAACCACATTTTGCACAGCAATTTCAAAATTGTATCAAAATGATAGATTTTGAAAAAAAATATGGTGAAAATTTGATTTTAAAAATTAAATAAAATCTTTTATGCCCATCGATTCTCGAAAAAGATATAGATGCAGAGTTCGTGAGTTTAACGGTAATTGAAAAATGAATTCATGCTTAAGAATTGAAATGAAATTTTATCTTCAAATTTTTTCCAATTCTTACTATTAGTTCACACACATCCTTATATACATATATCTTGTTGAAATTTTAAATCGTCAATAAAATACTTTTTATTCATCCACTCGAGTACAAATACAGTTTTTAAAACTTGTAGCGAATGAAATTTGATGTTATTACAGGTTTTCTCCAAATATTAATTCAGTCATTAAATTTTTCCAGTAATTACTATTTGAATAAAGTCTCTAAATCCGTCGCGAAATGGTCATCAAGTCTGTAACCAAACTTTGGGATTACTGACGCGACACCCGCTCATAAATAAGATATTATATATATATATATATGAATTGAATTATAAAAATTAAATAACTTGTTTATCTTTTTTTTTTTTTTTTTTTTTTTTTTACAAAATCGAGCGTTATGATAACATTTGAATTCCTGGGAGAACAATTTTTGAAGAAGATTATAATTGATCCGCAAATTTTGACTGTACTGAAAGATATTATTCGAATCTCCCTATATATTTTTCGATATAAAATCTCATTTTTAGAAGACCTAAGACATATTTACTTTTAAAATGCTTAGTTAATTTTTAGACTATAAAACTTCCTATTAATATGCTTTTTTTTAAAAAAATGTGTGATATTTCAATGAATTGATTAATAACAAAATAGTCTCCTCTCCCGGCCTTCATTTCAAGTCAATATCAGTGAAATCCGAACCAACCAGAGTACGCACAAAAACGCGATGGTTTTGTGTTTCTGAAAACAAGTAGAACTTTGCTTGTTAATTTTAATACAACTTATAGTGTGTGATAATGCAATAAGTCTTTTGGTTTTTTAAATTTTAGTTACATTATCGACCCGTTTTAAAGGTACAGTAGGGCTATTTTGTGAAGGACCTCGGAATTTTGAACCACGATCAGATGATCAGGAAGACATTTGAGTTCGTGCCACACCACACCAGCGGGAGGACGTTTGGCCACCAACGGCACCAGATTGGCTTACACAAGGTTTTTTCGGTGGAACCGGGTTTCAAACTTTAAACCCTCCTTTTTAAAGCCGATAACTTATCACCAAGCCGCATTGGCCACAATTTAATCACGTAAGTTTAGTCAATATATATAAATACATTTTCAGATCTTTAAATTAAATATTGAGGAATTTAAATTAAAAAAAAACCATTTATATAATTTTAACAACGCTCATTGCAATATTCCATATACTGCGCAAATTACAAGATTACTTACTGCAATATCCTAACATCATTACTTGACTATCCAGAACAATTTTCTCTATATGGCAGGAAAATGAAAGGATATTTATTGGAATCATGTATGAAATATTGGAGATTAAATTATAGTTAGAGCCTTAATTAATCTTAAAAGCCCATTGATCACGGTAAATGTAATTTTAACTAGAGAGAAATTACAGCCTTACTAATAGCGTTTAACGTTCCGCCAATATATTAAGTCAATAGTTCTAAAATAAAAGACTTATTATGCAATCAGGATATTACAGTTATTATGCTTTATTTACATTAATTTCATAGCATTCAGATTCATATCTAAATATTTAAAATCTAATATTTTCCTACTCAAGGATAACATTTCAAGAAGAAACAAGTTTTATATTAATTAAAAATTTATTATTTAATATATGACATCAGAGTACTTATCTTTAGGCATATGAAGGGAGTCATTGAATCAGCAAATTGAGTCATTGGTGTCTACATTATAAATTTTGTTGTGAATTGGGACTTACGGCACTTTACAAGCCCGCTTGAAGATATCTGTTAGTAATTTAAGCCAAGTGAGTGTTCCTTATTTTTTCGGCAGTGCCAAGAGTACGACTTAGTTTCTTCATGCACCACAATCCTTTTTAACATCATTCATGCATTTCATTAATTCATCCAAAGATCGTAATTTAGACCTAAATCAGAGAATGATCACCATTGAACCAGTATTCCCAGTGGAAATACTCTCTACTAGGAGGACTTTGTGACCACGACAGATTTATACGTGCTCCAGCAAACACCACACATGGATAATCTTTGGCAGGCGAGATGGAACTCGCAGCCTAATGGATGATAGTACAATACCCAACCAACTAGGCCATCTTGGCATATTATAAATTTTAAAATTGTGTACCGAATTTTATCTAACTCTCTTCGTTTTGTTATTAAAGTGTTTGCGTATATTTGAACAGCTTGGCAGTCAGACCTCCTCTGAATATATTTGAGGCAAAATTAGTCATAAATATTTAAATTTGGTGCAAAAACCGTTTAAAAAAATTCATCTTACTGACTAAAATCACTTTCGTGTTATCGTTGTCACAGTGAAAACAGATGGACACGTTCCAAAAATGTATTTTTCGCATTGAAGGGGGTCGAAAAATTTCGGTTTAAGATAAACACTGTTTATACTGATTACAAAAAAATCGAACTCGAGATTCGTTGAAATCTCGAGTTTGAGTTCTTTGACAATTAATATACTTTCTCTATACTACTACGCATACGAGAAAGTAAAAATGGTCTGGCATATGTATTTACGACTTACTTCATTTCACGATGGAAAATAATGTTCATATTCAAAATTTCACGACTTAACCAAAAGGGAGAAAATAATATCCAGAAATAAAACCTAAAGAAGTCTATTTAAACATGTGTTTTAGTTTTTGGTGAGTACCATTAAAACTGCTCTGAAATATGCAAGGGAATATACAAAAGTAACAGCTTTTACTTTTATCAATATTTGTACAGGCCACCATAAAAGAATGTTAAAGGGTGAAAATAGAAGCGTAAATGGTCTACATCTTGCATATAAACTTTTAATATCTGCATAAAAAATCTGTTTCAGAATGGCAGTTCAGCTTTTTATGGTTAAGAAACACAAAAGCATAAAAATTAGAATTGCTGAATTCAGTATAAGAGGTGTTTATCTTATACCGGAAGCTGACAGCCTAGTTTGCTTCTGAATCGCATACTTCTTGCATTATTCATAGTTTTGAGAATCAAGTTAATTGATATCTTTTTTTGTTAAAAAACCCACTATTGTTTGGTTTTCATCGATCAAAAAACTGTCTTTCTATAGAAATTTTTGAAATGTAATACAATACAGCACTGTTTTACATTTTTATCGAGTAACTAAGTAAGCTTTAAGAAAATATTTTCATCTTAGTATAAAATATTGTAGCAAAATGAAGCACATTTTTATAAAGACAAAAATCTATGTAGAAAGAACAGAAGATTTTATTTATTTAATCTTATTTTTAACCTAGGTTTTACCATATTTTTAAAATAATTTAATCGTGTTATCCTTGAGAAGTTGTTTAGTGATAAATCCTCGCTATTCATTAATACTCTCCATAAATGGAATTTGCATTTTCAGCAAATTTCTCGCAACTGAATGAAGCGAAACTACACTTGTAGTCACAAACTTATTTACCAAATTTAATATTTTTAAGTCAATGAGGTTTCTAATTATTCGTTCATTTATTTCTGAAAGTTCAAATGACCAGTCAACCAATAATTTCTTTTATTTATTTATATTAAGATGAAAGAATAAGTCTATTTTGTTCTGTTCTTATAAATATAGGTTATGTTCTACGTCTTTTCGAAAATAACAAGGCCGAATTAGAGAAATGCAGCACATTTATTATATTGAACTCAGAATGCTGATTCAAATTATAAAAAAATAATAAACAGTTTGATCAATTAGAAATTAACCCAAATGCTTCCCTGTTTTTACAATTTCAATTACTTTTTAGATAAGGCTTCTTTTGCCTATTATTAATGATTAAACTACGTTTATAACATGGCTTAGGTCAAACGGTCTACCTTCTTTAAAATTTAACATTTGAGTATAAAATGTGTAATACTAATAAAATAAACATTAATAGTTCATTGAGAAAATTAATATGTTTTATAAACTATCCAATTTGATGTACTAGGTTTAGAAAAAAATCAGATCATGAAAGGATTTCGTGTTTTATAATATTTTGTACAAAAGCAGTATTCACGTTGCAAATAGTGAACAGGAAAGAATTTTTCAGCTCCCAGGAATAGCTTGTACAACAACTAGAATTAGTAGTTATGAATTGATAAAACGTAACTTTTTTAACTTAATTTTTCTTAATTGTAAAATCATATCTCACTTCGGAAATAAAGAAATAAAAATCCTTTTTCGAATGAAAACAACAGCAACAATTACAAGTTTTCATAGAACAATTACAAGTTTCGTTGTTGTTTAAAAAGCTAAATGCAAAAAAAAAAAATCTCAAATAACTATAAATGTTTGCATAAACTAACAAATTTAAATATACTTTGAAATCTTTAAAAAAACTCGAGAACAATTTTAACCATTAATATGATTCGAAATAGAAACATACAGAACCCACACAAAAATTCGTAATTTGTTGAGCATAAGTATTTTTTGAATATGTTTTTTTTCCTAATTAAATTACAAATTGAAACCCCATTTTAGGGCAAAAAAGACTTTTACCGAGTGAAAACAACAGCAATTACAGTTTTTCTTTAAACTTATTGTTTCTAAAATTACGTTTTTGCAAAAGCTTGCTTGAAATAATAAAACGATATATATATATTTTCGACGTTGCAAAAAATTCAGAAGATGTACAGAACTTTAATCTCTAGAAATATTCTGAATTCAAACAAGAGCTACCAATTTGTAGAATACTATTTTTTTAACTTAATTTTTTTACAAATTAAATTAAAAATTCAAAACCCACTTGGGAAGTTAAAGAACAAGAAGGCATTTATTGAATGAAAACAACGATTCCAGTTTTTCTTAAAAATTCTCATTGTTTATAAAATTATTGAGTTTTCGAAAAAGATTGCGTGAAATAATAAACAGACACATTTCCAATGCTTCAAAAAACTCAGAAAATATATAAAACTTCTAATATGACACAGAATAGTGCCGTTCTGAATTCAGCCGAGAGCTGAAATTTTGCTCAAAATGGTTGTAAACTCAAAAGGGTTCTCCTTTTTTTAGTTTTGTTAAACGTCCAACAAAGCAAAGATAACACCTGCTCCATCTACAGACAAAAAGAAAACGGCTCAGAGAACGGAACATTTGGCAGAAATAAAGAAGAACGGAGCATAAAAGTAAAAGATTGACACTAAGGTGAAGTTATTCACTAAACTATAAGACTTAGTTTCCCCGTTTCTCTTAAAGCTGGTGTTCTTTCGGAAAATTGTCCATTTTCTTTTGTGAAGAAGATTGGATATTTATAATAGCTTTTATTTAGGTTCTTTGATCACTGTGAAGATTAATCTCGCGTTCTCCCTTACTTCCTAATTCCATTATCATTCTAAATTAATATATACTTATTTTTTTAAATCTATATTTATTAATGAATAAAGTTCTATAATTAGTCTTTAGTTCAATCAGATATTACAGACGAAATGAAATTTCATAATAAAGTATTAAGGTGCACGTACACACTAGAAGATGTTTTTTTAAGAAAAATTTAACTTTAAATATCCAGTTTTTTCACAGCAGTTCTTCAATATATGTTTAAACTCATTTTAGGGAGAAAAAATCATATTACACTAATTATTAATTAATCCATTAATATTTAATGAGTTAATTAGCATATTTTTTTAAAACATGATATCTTACATTCTAATTTGTACATACACACAATTCTAATTAGAAATTGTACCTCATTTTAGTTTTCAAATTGTCTGTTTCCCATCAAGTTACAAAAAAAAAAAAAGATTTCTAGTTTTTTTTAACAATTTTTCAAACAACGACGAATAGAAAAAGGGAGATTTTTTCTGCAATTTTCACTTTTAAACAGCAATAAAAAATCTAGTTCCATAAATATAACTTTAATTGACGCACAAAACATCCACTGTTTCATACAGATTGTTTTGATGTATAAATAGTTGTATTTGGCTAATTTCTTGTTGGGTTATGATAGTTCAAATGAAGCAACATAGTGTCAAAATATTCTTTATAAAATGGGTTTTAAAAAAACTTAAACTAAATACTCCGAGCATTGACAACATATTGGTTTCGTTTGAAAGCTAAAGGATCAGAAAACATTTTAAACCAATAAAAATATTCGACATTTTGAAAGAGTTATAATGTATCAAGTATGTAAGTAGACCTTAATATTGTATAATATTAAGGTGTACACACCACATTGTAAAATAGGCTTGTAGAGAACATTTTAAAGCATAGAGAAATATTCGACAGTTTGAATGATTTTCGAAGTGTGAAGTTTCGAGTTCCAAGTGCGTACGTACACCTTAAGAAATATATTAAAAGCCGAAGAAAAACAAATATTTTAAAAATAAACTAAAAGGTAGTCAGTACTTTGCAATGAAAAAAATGAAACAGAAAAACACAGTTAAAAGAAAATATTAAGAATCTTATTCTCTCATGTGATTGTGGCTTTATGATTTCAATATGTGGAGTTGGAAATAAGTTAACAATGAAATTAAAATACAGTGAATAAAAGTAGACTCTGCTTGTAGTGTCCACATATATAATGATCAATTGTTAGTACTGATCAAAATAGAATAGTTGGAAACCTTTA
Organism: Argiope trifasciata; assembly: GCA_026543055.1. Lineage (NCBI taxonomy): Eukaryota > Metazoa > Arthropoda > Arachnida > Araneae > Araneidae > Argiope > Argiope trifasciata. The sequence continues at coordinate 2,942,416 of JAPMOQ010025070.1, read as the reverse complement.
TCATTTCCGTATCAAAACACATAAAAATTCCGCCGGTTGTAATAACCAACAATTTTCTTCTAGTGATCAGTTTCGATGGTTAGGCATGAATGTTTTCAATAAAAAGAACATCTGTTTAACTAAGCTTTTTCATTTAGCAGTATTTAGTTGATGTTTACGGATAATTATTTTTTAAGATTTAGCATATATTGTTCTTAGTTACGCATTTAAAAATGTGTTGAATATTACCACAGGCTGGAGTTTAGAAGCATGATTTATTTCAACGTTTGTTGAAGGGTTTTTTTTTACAGATTCATCGTCCTTGCTGGAACAATAGCATCCATATTACTTTTTTAATCACTAACAGTCCACAAGTTTCTGAAACTTTATAAAGAACAGCTGTTATGGAAATTTCAAATGCGTCATTACACTTTTATAACTAAATTTTTATGCTGTTAAGACTTTTAGTTATGCCTTTAACACTCAAATAATTTATTTTTTATCCCTTTTGCTTTCGTAATCGGAAGCAGCAATGGTTTATAGCTGCTTAAAAATCTTAAGCTGGAATTGATGTAGTTGTCCATTTTAATCAATCCAGATTATTCTTGTTCAAATGAAATAATGTGAAGCCCATACCATCTAAAAAGTGACTTCCATATGGTAAGACGCGGAGCTAGTAATTTCATGAGCGCCTGTTGTAACACTGGTTCAAATTATAAAAACTTCCATTTCTTTATTTCAAATCTGATAATGTTAAACAATTAACTGATCACATTTAGTTTTATTATATTAACGCCCCGTTGTAAAGTAACACTTGGGCTATTTTGGGACGGACCTCGTAATCTTGAATCTATATAAGATGACGAGGACGATACCTTAGCTGCACCTCTCTCTCCACACCACACCAGTCAGAGCACGTTTGATCCATGCACTTGTACAGCATACACAACGATTCTTCGGTGAAATTGGGTCTCTTATCCGAAACATTCTGGTTCCAAAACCGAGACCTTATCACCAGGCTACTACAGCCTCCTGATCACACTAAACGGATATTTTTAAACACATTTGAATACATCGCTCCGAGATAAGAGAATCCCAATAGTAAAATAGGAACGATAATATTAACCATGATATCAAAAAGTAGAATTATCTGCAATTCAAATTAATGATACAAGTTATGTTAATGAAATATCGTATACGATATTTACACAAACACTAGACATTAGTATAAGAAACAGAATAAATTCTATCGACAAGAATAGTTCAAAAGGCTCACGTTATTTGATTTTGAAGGCCATGCTAAGGCCATGAAGGCCATGCCTAAACTCAAAACATACCGTATTTTAAAAATTAGCATTTCAATTTGTCGTTTCAAATCCAAAACAAATTAAAAGTTCTTTTGTTTCAATAAATTCCTTTTTTCTCTTTATGTTATAATGCTTCGTTAAAAAATGTAAAATGACAGTAGATGGCAAATAAAACATTAATGACATTACATATCGTAAAAAAGAATCTGCCATTAAGCTAGTAATAGCTCACTAATCGGTACTTTTCCGTTAATGTTTACTTTATACTACTGTACTTTTCCGTTAATAGCGCCATAACCGGTACTTTTTCGGCTAGCGTTTGTTTCACATGGGTGCAAATGTCGCCCATATGAAAAAAATGCCAGGGAAGTGAATAACAAAACAGGCTGAATTTGACAGAATTCTACATTTGGTATTTTCTCAATGTTCCCGCCTAACAGAAAAGTAGTCATTAACCACTTTAGGGCCAGTTTTTGGAAAATGGAGCTCTTTCACCTGACCGAACAATTCTTAGTATTTAAATGTAATGACTTCAGTTTTAAGAGTCACATTGACAATATAACATTACGTCGTATGTATTAATATAGGAACTATAACATTAATAGAAATGAATGAAATAAGCAAAGCATGAATAATTTTAACTGTACTTAACAAAAAATAAGCACATGACAAAGTTATAAATATAAAAATTATATCATAATTATTTCCAGCCACCAGCGACAATAATCAGAACGCACTTTCCCATATTCTCCGAACGAAAAAAAATGAAAGCAATAAACAAAAATGCCAGGGTTGCTCTAAATCACAGAAAATTAAAAATCAAATCAGAATAGAAACCAATGCCTTCCCGCGTATGAAAGTCAAATAACATTAGACTATTAAATGTTTCATGTTTTAAGATTTTTCGTAATGGGATGAATAAATAGAACGGCACTTTTTCCGTTGTACGGTCGCAAGATTTCGCCAATGCCAGCCAAACGCGAACTATGCTGCCAAGTGATTAACATGAATATGATGAGTTGAACATTAAAGCTGACTTACTTCTGCATTTTTGGCGATCTTTTCGCTGTGCCCATATAACGGAAAAGTACCGAAAAAACATAGAAAATATTATGTAGCAATCACGGAATTGCAAATGATAAATTTATTCCTCCTACATAAACCAATACGCATTTAATTCTTTCCTCACTGAATTAAAATATAAACAAAAGCCCATAGTAAATTAAATAATGGTTCTTTAAATGCTCAATCATCTTAAAAGAGCCAAATGCATACTATTGATTATATGTTTAAATACCCCGGATCAAATTTTTTAAAAAAAGCTCAGAACCGAAAGTGTATATTGAAGGTCAACACTGTGCGAGATATACTTCAAAATTAAAACGGACAAAGACCGCACGGTACTTTTCCATTACACGGGCCCAAGATGTCGTCAATGTGAGCCAAATACGAGTCAAGTCACCAAGCGAAGCGAATGACAGACAAATCAAACGTCGCCAATGTTAAAAAAATGCAAACAAAAACCTCGATGTGAAACGTGCTTGAACGTGAAATTTGACATAATTATGCATTTTTAGCGATTTGTCATTTCCCCGACAAATGATTATACGGCGATTGTTTGACGGTTTTTTCGTTGCCCCATATAACGGAAAATCTAGTGCCAATTAATTGATATGCCCACAATTTAAAGTATGTTTACACGGTCATGGACTCCTGGAATGGGAAATTCTCGTCTCGTATACAATACTATGGTCCATAAAGGGAAAATCGCCTGATCATATACATATGATCATGCTCCTAAGCGGGTTAAGAAGCAAATGGAACAAAATAAAGAAAAATAATAGCTTACAAAGAGACTCAGAAGATTCAAACTATTGGCCACCCATTCATATGGCTTCACTGGAACAGCCCAACATCTGTTGAAAGAAAACAAAAATATTCAATGCTTATACTCATGGTTGTCCAATATCTCATTTCTAAACTGTTAGTAGTATACACATAATACCAATTAATATAAATAATTTAAATGATGGGAATAATTATACTTTACGATTTATACAATCAATAAATTAATTTTCAAAAAAGTTGCAAATTTTAACCTTTTTGCAATTTCTTCAATTTCATCAAACATACAGTAAAATATTCTTTGCACTATAATATATTTAAACATAAAACTCCCATTCTTCTACGACTGAAATACATTGGATTATAAAACGCTATACACCACTATATCAAACAAATTTTAAAGATAGATTTGAGTTTCCGACAGGGACCTCAAGAGATTGTCTCCATACTGTAATTATGCACCATTGTGTCACTTTTTCAAATAGTTTCTAAGATAAAAGTTTACTTAACTCTTAATTACGTTAAACAGCTATAATTTGATCTATTTTAATATAAACTATGCCATTTATATCGCATATTTTAGATTTTTTTAATAATTAATTTGGCTGAGAGGATCGGAGGTACAGTTTTTCCCACAAGGTATGTAGCGTCTAATGTGAAAAGATCCGAACGGAATATGTCAAGACTAGTATTTTGATATATAATATAGCGGGGTCCCAAAAATAGCGTCATGGTCTAATTTAAGTGTGAAGTTTGTGTTATGAAAATTTCAAGAAATAGGAAAGAAATAAAGGGAAAATCACTTGTTTTTTGAAAACTTTCAAACAACAAATTTTCGAAATTTCGAACGTGCGAACATATAACATAATGAAGTCACGAATCGAAGTTCACAAATTTTTCTCCAAAACACCAATTCCCTCAACTCCTGTTTCAATTACTGCTCTCAAGTCGTCCAATGCTAAGGGCTGTGTGAAGTATACTGTATCCTTCAGATGCCCTCATAAAAAAGTCACACGGTTTAATACGCAGGGTGTAAGGTGGTCATTATATATGGCCTATATTCGTAATGGAATCCAACCCTATCAGTCTATCATGAAAATGTTCCACTTAGAGATCGAAGTTTCGCTAAATGTTGTTATGTCTAACACCATCTGGCAGAAGTCGTATTACTGACTTTCCGTCCCGCCCGAAAGCAATCGGAAATAAATACTGAATGACCAGACCGCTGCAAAAGCAACACTGGCGGGAACTGCGTTTGAGTCCTAATGGCCATCACTGGACACGAAACTACCCTCGATGAAGAAAGTACGTCTCGACATCGTTTTTGAGGAGTCGGATCCCCCACCTTTATTGTAATCACCGGGTTGGTGAGATCCAAACACCATGCTGGAAGAATCTCATCCTCATTTAAGAAATGCTCCTCCCTCCCTCGGGATCGACACCATTGAGCATAAACCAATAATTATGTTGTCTATGTCATGCAAGAATGGGATGAAAACGCTATGTTCAATCAAATATTCCCTCATTTCAGAACCACAACAATTAGGTACATTACACAAAAATTTCTTAAAAATTCATTCTCATCAAAACCGTTTCCTATCTTCATATTTTGCGATGGGAGTTTGCATCGTCACATGAAGGAGCAATTTTACTCTTGCTGTTGCTACAAATTTGCATAATCACTGAGGGAAGCTTTCATGATGTGCAATCTTCATATGCATCGTAATTTGGAAAACTAATTTTCAGATTTTTAATTAACATTTTTCGTGTAATTATATTATGATGCTATTTTGGGTACCCTACGTCCTATATCAAAATACTCGTCTTGACGTATTATATCCAAATTTGTGAATTTTAAATGCTGCATACCTTGTTGCACATCCTGTTGTATTAAAAGGTAAAACTCAAAACTGTTTCAAAAATGCATTGTCTTCTATCAAAATACTCGACTTGACACATTCTATCCAAATCTGTAAACATTAGAGGCTGCATACCTAATTTTATACCCTATAATATTAAAAGTTAAAAACCGAAACTATTTCAAAAATGCATTTATTTGACTCGCACAAAATAAAATATTATTTCCACCATTTAAGGCACTTTTACATCTGTCTTATATGAGGCATTTTTCCAACTGGAACTATATGTCTTTCTCTAGAGATTTTTTAAAAGAATTATTGAGTCAAGATAAAAGGAAATATATATTTTAGAAAGTGAATCACGAAATAGTTTTCGCTTGGCCAAACAGATTAGGAACTACAGTATTATAAATCAATAAATAGGATTTTTTTTATCCACTCACATAGTTATAATATTGTATACGACGCTAAACCATAAGGCTTTTGATAGTAAATAAAATGGTTTTGTGAAATAGGTTTTCAAAGTTGTGAGATCATATTTACTGAAAATTGCCTTTACTGTTAAGAATTCATTTACAATATTAGCCATAACTTTAACATACGAGCAATGGAATATATACTGATGCGTCTATTATTCAAATTTTATTTCCCACTGTTTTGAAAAAGATAAAGTTCCACTCCTTTTACTATATCTTTCGAATTTTAGATTCTATTTATGCATACATAGAATATGGATGTTTATAGGAATGAAAAAGAATCACTACAGTGTTGAATATTTATGAAAAGCAAATTTTGAGAGTTGTTTTTAGAAACAGAGTGTTCTTGCATGCTCTTTCAGGCATTGCAAAAATGCCATTAAATAAACGACTACAAAATAAATCATATATATTTTAATTTGGAAAGAACCCAGGAGGAAATTTTTGTTAGCAAACTCCCAACTTAATTTTTTTCATAATCTAAAAGATAGGAGAGTGATTTTTGTTAAGATATTTTTTTCTGAAAATATAATTTAAGATAATCCATGATTTTTTCTAAAACTTTCCAGGAATTTTGTGATAAAGTGTTTAAGACAAAAAGAAAAAAAAAATACCTTGAAAACTGTCTTGACAATCAAAGTAATATTACAAAGCATGGCAGTTTAATTTTACCGCTATCAGCTAGTTAAATGGCTAGGTAAAACCACTGTGGAAACATAATAACACTATCAAAGTAACTTAAAATTCAGACCCTCCTATTTGGCTACCACGTTAGATTGGTCCCTTATTTGTCATAAACAATTAATAATTAAAATATAAGGTATTAAGGCTGCAACTTGTACATAAAATCAAATGGAAGATTTTTACAAAAAATTCTGGAGCAAGAGAATGTATAATGATGTTTTCTATTCATTCTAGAATCGCAATTCATAAATAGAAATAACAAAATAAAATCCAATAAGCAGTTGAAAAGACATTGCCAATGTTAATCTAAGACTTATAACCTGATAGCATCAGTGAAATTCAGTGATGAATGGAGATTATGAGGAATCAGTGAATTATCTGAAGATGTAGAATCCTTTTCAGATTCCACCATATTTTTTACAATTATGTGTGAGTTAACAATGTCGATGCTATGATTAATCATTTTTATTGAAATATATTATTATTCCCTCCTTTGCAGTTACCACTACGCAAGAGAATGTAAGCTGACTTGTCCTTTCCACATGACCACGCCAACATCCGAATTAGAACGAGTTTGGTTCCGCAGTATTGCTTCTTCCCAAGGATCCAGGAAGAACATTCAAAGAATGATTCGTCATCTCGAAGAAAATCAAGATTACATGAATACGATTTCCAAGAGTAGCATAATACATCCATGTATTTATTTTCTGTAATTTTTGTGTTTGTACATAGCTTTTATTTGTATTTCTTTTTTTTTGGTGTTGATATTCTCTTCGCTCTGTCCTCGTTTCTAGTTTTATGTAAGCATTTTTATTTTTATCTTTCAAAATCTTGTAATCACCAATAAATTATAGGTCTGTTTTCGTAAATTAGCACAAGTTTTCAGTTTCTGCCTGATAGTTAGCTTAATAAGTCAAATCCATTTCCCATTTGAACATTAAAAAATTTATTTCTTTCGGCTTCCTTTTATCAAGTAATAAAATCAAATCCCGAATCAAATTTCAGTCAATGAATGTCAGACATCTAGCAATAGTCACAGGAACGGATAGAACTAAAGCATCTTTTCATTTATCCTCCACTTAATGCTCATTACACTGTTTAAATAACCAGAAGGGTTGAGTTGCAGGGGTATGAAACAGTGTTGTGTGTCATCTGTTTTCCTCTAAGTGAACATTCTCTAAGAGTTTCAATTTCTAAGACTATATAAATAAACCTGTCACTCTTGTATTTATTATAAGATCTTTATCAATAATCTCATTAGAAAATTCAAACCTTATTATGGCTAAAAAAAGATGCGACAATTTTTCAATCATAATCAAGGTCACCTATAGTGGAATTACTATATTGATGGCATCAGTTTCAAACATATATCTGCTTTTCTGTTAACAGACGAAAAAGGACATATTTGTAAACAATATTTATGTATTATTTCAATTCTGTAGTAGTGTTCTTTCATGGTTTTAAGCAATTAACATAGAGAGTCTAGAAAAAGTAATTCTTCATTGTTTTATAAAAAAAGAAAAAAAAATTATTATTATATTTTCGAAAATTATTATTATATTTCCGAAAAAATATCTTATTTTTCATGTTTTGATTTTTTATGTTATGTTTCAAAATCATGATGTTCCATATGGTCCAATATAATTAAACAAAATTTAATGTTTAAGCGAAGGGTTTACTCTACATAAGCTGTGTGGGTGTGTGCAGCTGCTTCATTTTTATTTCATCATCTAGTTTTTTTCTGAGGCAATTGACCCTTATCTCTTCATGGGAATTTATGCATTTTGTAATATATTGTCAAAAATTTAAACAAAGAAAAGAAAATTCCCATATTAGGAAAAAAAAATGTTTTTGGGAATCACACACTTATTCGCATGTATGGAGCATTCAACGTTTTCGAAAGTCTTTTTTTTAAACTTTTTTTTATCAGTATTTCGAAAAGTAATACCTTTTCGTTAGTTTTGTACGTTACTGATTCATAATTCTTCTTTCCACCTATCAAAAAAACATTTTACTCAAATCGGGTTTTTGAACGTAAAATATATCGAAGTTCAATAAAGACAAATGAAGTTCTTTAAGAGTGAAAACAACTGAGTAAAAATACAGCAAGGTTTAATAATACGAATAACTATTAGTAAATAAATCAAAAAAGTTGAACAACAATGGTTTCTGAATACATTATTTCACTTCAAGAGTTCAAACACATATAATTTCTTTTGCTTATGCATAATTTATTACGTTTCCTGAAGTATATATAATGGGTAATCGATCTGGAAAGATTCTTTCTGGCTTTCGGTAAAGTAACCAGTTTTCCCAAAATAATCAGCAGTTCACTTCAGTGTAATTTGGAGAATAATTTCATCAGCTTCAATGTCAGGACGACAGAAAATGAATATTTTAACCGAGAACAGAATTAGCTAATTTTAGATTCACGTGGGGGCTTCATTTGTCTTATGGACGAGTTTATTAAATTATTGAAAAATATTTGTTAATGAAGCAAGTGACATGAAAAATAAATTTAAAAGTGAAATTCGAAAGTTTGCTCATTCAAAATTATAGTGAAAGAGGTCAGAAAAAACTGCATATTTTCGTAAAATATACGTTTTTGGTAATTATTATACTTTTGTAAATATAGAATTCCACTAAGCGCATTTTTTAAATTTCGCTAATTCAATACGTATTGTACATGCAATTAAAATTAGTGACCCTTTTATAACTTTGTTTATACAGTGATTTAAACCATTGTGAGTATACCTTACTTTTACTTGTCTTTCAAATTTTAAATATAAATAGCAAATTACCAAGGATTGCAAATATGTTTTTATTTTTACACATGAAAAATAGTTTAGTTTAAAGCAAAAACAAACCATCAACGAAAAATTTCTAAATTGCAAAGTTTCAGAAGCATTTTAAATAACCATCTGTAGATTTTTGTCTCAAAAATTGAGAATAGACCAATGGAATTTTGTAATATCTCGAATCGATAGAAACTGGCAATATTTAATTGTATGTATTTTGGGTTTTATAACGCTATCTAAATGTCGTGGTACTGATTCGACCCTTTTTGGCGGTATTTGAAGTTATTTTATCGCATTCTTCTTTCAACGCATCTTTTAAATGGGTTTTGTTTCTAATTTTGTATTTTTAAGCAACTAATTCGAGTGTGGCAGACATATCCAATTACATTGATGTTGGCAGGAACTGGTAATGTATAACTGCTACTTACAATGAAAAATACACCACATTTTGACGTTAAGTACATTGTGTTTAGGGTCAATGTCCCTTTAGAACATGAAATTTTGATCTGAACCGAATTTTTTTACTTTAAATCAAACCCTTTATTATGTGTAAAAATAAAAACATGTTTGCTCTTTTTGGTTATGTGTTATTGTATTGAAAGTCGGAGTAAAAGTAAAAGTAAAGTGTACTCTCAATTGTTTGTGCCACTGTAAATATATCCTGCTAACACAAGATCTCCAACAATATGTTATCTAGACATTGTAAGACAATATTATGGAGATATCATTTAATATTTTGTGTTAATATGCCATATTATTATTAATGCAACTTTATAAAATTTGGTTTCTCAAAATTGAAATATGAAAAGAAAAGTGCTAACTCCTTCATTAAATAAAAGAATAACAAAAATAAAATGAAATCTACGATGGCCAATTTCAAGTTATTATGTGAGAGCATTATTATTATTTTTTAATTATTATTTGTCTTAAATAATTGATATCATTAATCAGATTGAAACAGCCATGAGAACTCTATAGGTCTCTATCCCTTTAGATCTTTCTCTGTTTATTAAATATAAATTTTTTAAACTTCCATTTTCAATTTATATAGCTGGCAAACAATGTTTTGGAGATCGACTGATAATGAGATGATGTTTTACTTGGGAACTTGTTTATTTTTACCCCCCCCCTTCCCCGGATTTACTTAGAAGTATGAGAATGCTATTGATTCGCTGAGCTTCTTTTTCCATAATGTATTCATTTTGGCGATATATCTTGGTTGTTTGGCAAAAAAAACATAGAGTTCGAAAATAAACAAATTCCTTTACTTTCTAGTTACAATCACATATCTATAAATAAATTAAAAGTAATTTATAGAAAAAATACACATTACAACTAGTTTGATAACAGCCAAAGTAGTCTTTAAATGAGCACATTATAAAATAGTGGTAACAAAGATTATCAGCTTGTTCAGTAAAACTTTCATTAGAAGTTATTGTTTTTGCAACTAGTATTTTTGTTCTCTTTTTAGTTATTTGCGTTCCTACAGAAACAGTAGCAGCTTCCTAATTAATGTCAAAGAGTTGCAGCCCCATGAAATTATTTAAGAGACGTATTTTCTTTTCTAATCTTATTTCGTACCATTAGCAACTCGAAGATCAACGAAAATAAAAAATAAAAATAGGGAAAAAAGAAAACAGAAAATGAATCAACGTATAGAGGGAATGCGGAATAAAATACCAAAAACAAAACTTTTTCCACTTCTCAAAGTAATCCAATTGAATTGATATGCAAAGTTTTAAAGTATGGGAAAAAGCCCAAATAAAAGGATTAATTTAATTGTTTTAAGTTGTTGAATTGGTTGTCCAGCGCAAGTATCAAGGTTTGAAGTGGAATATGTTATTGAATAAAGAAAAAAAGAGAAGCTTTATTTAGTTTAGTTATATTTATGTTTCGTTTCAGAGCAAAATTGGACTATTTTGGGGCGGCACTCGTAACCGCGGTCAGATGCCAAGGACGATACATAAGCTGGCACGTCTCCTCTTCAAAATTCCACACCGCACCAATGCAGTTACGCTTCTCTCCGACGAATTTAACATGCACCAGACTCCCTCGCACAATTGTTCTTCGTTGGAATTGGATCTTCAACCTGAAACCTCCCGATTCCAAAGCCGAGGTTTTAATACCAGGTAACCGTAGTCCAAGTAAAAGGATGAATGGAAGTTGAAAGAATAAAATATACCTTTAAATAAATAAAAAATTTATTTGCATTTTTTTAGAAATATTTTTACAGGCTTTTGCTTCTAAAATGGTCAGCTGCCATTGAACCGCCATTATCTTTATGCTAAAAGTATGTCTATTGATCGAAAATATCTCATGCATTGATCTATGAAAATAAATAGCTGAGTACTCACGGCGGCTACTGTTTTGACCAGTCTGCAAGTTTTTAAATGGAGAAGTTAATATTACTTTTATAAAATAATGAAAGAGAAAGATTTGGTGAAACTACTTTTGAATTGGTGAATGATCGCTGGTTAATTTAATTATTTCCTCCCAAATTAATAGCTATTTTTATTCACATGCCTAAGACCGATGCTTCAACTAATATCACCCATCTTCTGAGTTATTTATCCATTAACATAACCGGGTATGAAATTTAAAGTCTATTTTGTTTCTGAGAGCTCAATAACATAAATCGGTAAAATTACTGTTAAGCATTTTTCTCTATCCAAATACTATTAGATTGGCTCGCCGAAGCGACACGTCAGAAGATGCACAACCATATTACCCTTCAAGCTCGGCGGCGCCAGGTTTAGGAATTTACCCTCTTTGGTTTGGAGTCGGGCAGACTGATGAGCTTTCTTCTTTTCCACTTAAGCGCACTTTCGAACTTTTGAGTGTTTTTTTTAACTCTATTTATTCTTCATCGTATTTTTTGTGGTTGGCTTTCATTTTTTTCCAAATGGATGCAAATAAAACGCAAACGTTTTATTTTTATAAAAGAACAATAAAAGATAGATCTATACTTCTTTTAAATTTAGATAGCAACATTCAGTCATGTTCGATCCTTTGGGGAGAAAGTTTCGGTTTTACAAAAAAAGTATTTTATTTGCATTTTTAAAAAAATATTTTTATAGGCTTTATGCTTCTGCAATGGTCAGCTACCATTGAACAGCCATTACCTTTATGCTAAAAGAATGCCTATTGACATAATGGGAAAAGTGCCGAAATATAAATAAGTCCCATAATATGTCTATATCATATCTATATATTTTTTCTAATATATTGTTTAAACTTTAAAAAAAATCTATTAGTTTTTAAACTCTATATACTAATTGTTAATTACTTAAAATAGACATATCAATCTCATAACTGAATGCATTACCTAATTTTTTTAATGTACTGCTAAAGAATTAAAATACTTACTGTTCGTCTGCAAAGTACCACCTCAAGAGAGCGACGGTTCCAACGGGAAAAATGGGAAAAACTGAAAATAACAATTTGTGAAATTATAAATATGTAATTCTACACATAATATAATTTGATAAATAACATCCAAAAATTATCCATATACTCTTGAATATTAAACTAATGAATCAAAAGTATTTTAACCTAGTAAAAAATACGATCATCTAATAATATTTGTTTGTTATACACTGAATGCAATGACTTAAATTTACATAAGCTAAAAGCCCATTTTCAAAACGTGAAAAATTCGAAACAGAATCCAAGAAAGTTTCTAAACTAATGTTAACAATGATCAATTTTATGCTTCAGAGAATTAATTCCTGAGAGAATACATAATTTATGAAAACTTTGATTACGCAATAAATCAAAAATCATGTTTTGCTCAAAGTTGAGAATTTTCTGATATTTCTCTAATCTAAAAGAATTTTTAGCTCGTTTAAGGTAAAAGAGAAAAAACACAGATAAAATGTTTCTCCTGAAAAATTTATGTAATAAAACCAAAACTTTATATAGCAAAATGTACAATGAATTTTATAAATAATTATTTCCTCTTTTTTCAAATACACAAGTATTCCAGAAGAAAGGTAGACGGATAATATTAAGTACATATATTCAACATCTATAGTGTAGACATCTATCAAATTTGAGAGCCAAATCCGATAACGGGTCCATCATCCTTCGGTCTGTAGTTTCAAAAACTCGAAGTTGCTATGACTTAAATATATCAAATTTCATATGTGATTTTATGACTTCAAGCATTGCTCTGTGTCAAAATTTTTTATGAATCGGTTGGGATTAACGTGTCTAAAAATAATTCAATTTTCGGACACTATTAACTTCACGCCAAAGATTAATCGCTAAATGACTCGCCAAGGATGACGTGATAGATTCAGTAAAAATGCTAAATTCATAGCAAAGGTTAATAATTCGCAACTATTGAACGTCAATGATATACATAGAACAATACTTTTTTGAAAGAATATAAGGGACAGTTTCAAAGAGCTATTTATAATGCGTCTGATATAAATATTCTGAAATATAGTGAATATTTTTTACCCATTACTCAACTTCTTTCAATTCTCAACAATCTGGGTGTCCCGGGTTCGAGGTACGTTTCGGGCAATGTTATTCTCCATCCATGTTCTATATGTGAATTGTGTGAAAGCCCTCCCTCCGTAAAAAGGATTTTGCAAGCGAATGCAACGCGTGAATTCTTAAGAAGTACTCTTAGCCTTAGATGGCGCTACTGAAACAATAATCGCTCTCTCAGCTTAAAATCCTGATTTCGTCAGTGGGCTTGTCTATGGCAAATACCATAAGAAACAACAACATAATTGATAAAGATAATTTATAATTAATTAATAAAAAAGAATGAAAAATTATTAAATTGAAAAAAATAATTTCAACTTCGCAGTTACATAAGAGTTCGATTTATTTCAACGTAACTATTTTATTCTGTCTATATTTCTCTTCGTCGATAATCATTGGCGTATAATAATAAATTTAAACTCATTTTTGATTTTAGAACCAAATTCCAAGGAATTGGATGTTTTTTTTTTCGATATGACCTTAGGTTCTAATTAACTATTTTCTTTTATCCTAACTCTGAAAAGAACAATTGGAGAAAGATATTTAAAAAATAATATAATTTGAAAAACGACTTCTTCACTTGAGTTGATTTTTATCAATACTCAAACATTATGTTCTGTAACAAAATTTAATGACATTTTTTTAAAAACATACTTTTAGAATTACGTTTAGAAAGATATAAATGGATCAATTTGTAACCACTAAATACAAGAAATGGTAATTTATTTACATTATTAATTGCAAACAAAATGAATTGCTTCAAGGGAAATTTTTGCCCTAAATTTTCTAGTAATAGAATTAGCTACTTCAAATCAATTTATTGAAGGAAGAAAATAAATGGATTAAATTAAACGAAGATAAATTTAGAACTATTATATACGTAAAATAGAATTTTAAATGTTCATTATTTTAATTACTTTAATAAACTATTTAATTATTTTAATAAATTATTTTCTTCTTCAACTGAAACGTCACTAAAATAGTAATGTCCCCAGGGTGAGAAAAGGTTGTATCCATTTAAAGACAAATTTGCCTCATTTTGATAATAAAATATGTAGGTATACAAATATTGCATCATTATGAAATTTTTGTTATGTAAAATCTTCAGATTTCATTACCATAACACAACGATTGAAAGCAGAAATAAAGAAGGTCTAAAATATTTTATTTCTTCGATACATTTATTCTATTTTGGTAATCCGAAACTACAGAAATATATTGAGTATTTTGTAAAATAAAAAAGGGAAAAAATGTAGTCAATATACTATATTTTTTATGTCGGGTTAATACTCGGTCAGTTATAAAACAGCCAGTAGGCAGCGCATGCGTAGAAAAGGACTGACGTGTTCGCCACAACTTCACAAGAAAAATTCAGACATTCTATTCTTGGCTACAAATTGCCATTTTGAGGCACATGAATTTTTCTTTTTCACTGCCTATCGTATAAAAAGTATTTATATTTACACAAAAAAAACATGATGAAATAAAAAAATAGGTCAAAATACTTAAATTCGGAAAACTCTAGAAAATAATTGGTAAAAAAAAATAAAAATAAAAAACATACACAGCTTCGACTTAGAAAAAACAACGAAGAACAACAAAATGGCGGAATTAATCAACGATGTGTGATCAATTTTTTCAGGTCAAAAAAATTGCCAAATCCGACCCGCTGTATATTATATATATATATATATATACACATTACAGCGGGTTGTAGTTGGCCCTTTGTGACAATTACTTGCCATTGACCGAACAGTATTTTCCAGTCTTTCAGCGCTGCTTACTTACCGTCTTGAGTGCAAACCTGGCACTAAGACTAGCCTTTTTCAAACTATAGACAGTGAGATAAGCAATGACCTTCTAAAATTTGTTTCAGGCGCCTTTCGGAAATCGAAAATAGGAAAAAGAAATTTTCAGAAATTCCTTTGAAAAAAGCAAAAAAATGAAAGTGTTGTTGAGTGAACCATAATACAATGAAGTAAGTTAATTGAACTATCACATGAACAGATTTGAAAACCATCTTTAGAACACATATAGTCCCATTCTGGATAAATGAATATTTGGTAGCAGCAAATTTGCTTTGAGATAATTTATGGGATTCTTCTTTTCATATTATCAAGGATGTCTTTTTAATATTTTCAGGTGCTTAAACAAAGTGTAGAAACAAATAAAAACAAAAATCGATTTCAGGCAGATCATTTTTTTTATTCACTCAATACTTTCGTGGAGAGCAAACAATGTAAAATAGCAGATTGAGTTTTTTTGTTTTTGTTTTTTGAATTCTTTTTTAAAATTTTATTTTGTTCTTTGATTTTGTGCCTTTAAATTTTCTTATATTCTGAAAGCAAAGAAATATAATTTTTTTGCTTGACATTTAATAATTTTTAATTCCTCTTAAGCAAACTTCAAAAGTATCTGCTTATATATGTGTTATTTCCAAATCCATTTTATATCTTAATTAATATCCTATTTTTTTTTTCAATTCTTACTATTACTTCACATTCACCCTATATATTTTTATTTATATATCTTCTTCAAATTTTCAATTGTGTAAAATACTTTTTATTCATCTAATCAAGAACAAATACAATTTTTAACACTTGACAGTTTCTGTAAATACAGTTTTTTTTCAAATGCTAATTCACTAATTAAATATAATTCATTTTTAATACTTCAGAGTTTTATAAGATTATAATTGAAATTGTAATGACAGGTAGTAACTCATTTTTAAAAATGCATTTCAGTATTTTTCTACAAGCAGGTGAGTTCAATTTCTGAGAAAAACAATAATAGTTTTATACTTAATAATTTTTTGATAATTATTTAATATAAAGTAACTAAAATAAAATTTTCTTTGTTGACCTGGCCGGAACTGAATTTTAATATTTTTTTTAATAATTGTTATCCTAAACTCTCCCATGTTAATTTCAATCTAAGATGTTATCCCCTTTGCATGTACAATTAAACTTTTTGTTAGATTATTTATAACGGGCATTCTATAAAACTGATAGCGTTTGCATTTTATTACGCTCCGACCGAAGGAATAGCGATCGTAACACCAAAAAAGGTTGTAACCAAAAGGCTGTAAACCAAAAAAGGTTGGGTATCGCTATTTTTCAATATCAAAACACCACAAAATGCTATATATTTGCTCATGCTTTTTATTTCTGCCCATATTTTGAATTTGCAAAAAAAATATTATGATTTATTATTCGAAACAATAAATGCTGCTAATTATTCCAATTAAGTGCACAAATCCTTGTACATTGTTATTTGTTTTGATTTATATAGCTTTTTTATATTATCAATGACTAAAGAAAAATAACATGTAAGCGTACTTACTCCATCCAATAAAATAAAACATATACAGAGATTTCTGCTCAGCAAACGCTGCTGCTATAAGTTTGTGCAGATAAAATCCCTCACAAAACATCCACATATATGTGCACATTCTTGAATATTTCGTCAGAATGTAAAGAAGTCTGCAACCAATCTACAAAGAAAAAAATATATTTTGTCATTTAAAGATATCGGGACATTCAGAAGTGTGTTCATTCTAATATATACACCTTGTTTACGAGTTTTTTATTAAAAAAATGAATATAAAATTGGTTTGATTCATGATGCTATCTAATACCACTTTTAAATTATTTAATTTACAAGTTGGGATCATTCTTGAAATATCCTATATTTAGCAACTCCCCTCCCTTCAAAATAAAGAATCATATTAGCAAAATTCATGAAATAGTTCCAAATCTACGAGAAATATTTCAAGATAAAAAAGACCTTAATATTTTTGTCAAATTAAAATAAAACTTTAAAGACTAATTTTCAAAGATTAATTGAAGCTTTTCAGATTAAATTAACTTATCACTTAACGCATTGATAGAAGTAAATTAGAAATCATAACCGTAAAATAACCTTTGAAATTTTGTATTCCCTAATCAAATCAGTACCCGTTTTTAAAAAGTTACTGAATCACTGAAAATTTAAGATTAACACATCACCGTCTCTTTCCCAAATAACTGTGTTTTTTTTCCAACTATGTTACAAGCAAACTGGAAAACTTTTTCTTTGGAAACAACTAATGAGATTCAAAACAGGATGGCCGATTTCTAATCAACAGAAAGGAAAAAAATGAATAGTTTATTGATACATTAATTATATAGTAAAAAGAAAGTTTATGTTAATTACAACATGAAAGGCAATTTGTATTAGTGTCCAACTAATTATCTAATATATATAATATGGTTCAAACTTTCTTGTTTGAAAAAATAAATATTTCTGAGTTAGAGTTGAGGACTAAAATATTATTTCTGATAAAGAAAAGGAATTTCGTACTACACCTTGGAAATTAACAGTTTTAATTTTACGAAATTGCAAAAGTTTCCCTTAATTAGACTTAGAGCAAATATTTGAGCATCTTTGTAAAACCTTGATTTCAAGTAAGATAATTTTAAAACTTGTTTGGAGTATAACTTTTAAGTCCATAAAAGTTTTAACAAACTTCAGTAATAATATTTTATTGATTTCTTCAGCATGCAAATATTTGTTTTAAACATTTAAGTATTTTAAAGAAATCACGTCTGAGAAACATTTATGAGATTTTATAACAATTGTCCAAGGAAAAAAAAATATTTCATCTTCTATTTTAAGTTATTCCAAATATAGTAAAGAAAATAAATTTGTGAAAGTTTAAGCTGTCCCGATTCTTTTATTATGCATCTAATATGCAGCAAAAATGTATATATAAAGGTAAAGATTTTATTTTAGCAAGAGCAAGAAATAAAGAGAGGTTAATGGCTGCAGAAAAGCTGCTTCTATCGTTAAGTTTATCTTTTTAGCGAAATTAATAAGAAAGATAGCATTATTGCAAAGAATTTATATGAACATGAGAAAATGAAGAATTTGTTATCAAGCAAGGTATGGAAAAAGTATTTAAATTAATACTATCAAATTCCGAATTAACGTAAAAGACAGTTGAAAAGTGGATTCTGTGAAATCTTCGAACTAAAAGTATATGATATCAGATCAATTGAAAAAATTAAGTAGAATACAATGCAGGTATTTTTGAGGGGGATTCACAAGGTTCGTACACAACGCCAGAAAATGTAATAGTTTTTTTTTTGTCTGCAAAATATGATTACATATATAATAACATTAAAATTTAAAGTAATTAATTTCAGTATGTTCAGTTTTGGAGCTTTCTCTTACCTATCATGGTAATTTATTTTTGACAAACTATGCGGAAATGAATGAAAAATAAGCATTTAATATGCTTAATATCCACAATAATGTTTTCTATTTGAAATCGTATGAATATCACTAGCATTAAGAATATTGCTCAAAGTGTTGAATGATATTTTTGAACTGAAACGTTGTGAACTAGAAAACTCGCAAATTTATTTATATCTCTTTGTTAGTAATCATATTGCAAAAGATTAAGTATAAAAAAATTATGTATTATTCAATGAATATTTCTATCTGACCTAATAAACTGAACTCTTATAGATTTTAAAATAGTGAAAGATAGGAAATTTTTTCATGTTCAAAGTCTTATTTTCTTTCAAAAATATGAAGAATCACAATAAGTAAAAGTAGTAATAAAATAGATCCCTTTCCAAAAAGGCAATTTCTAAACGGATCAATTCAGAATTATTCACCAAAATCAATAAAATAATATGTTCTTTATTCATTTTAAAATTCTAAGCAATCTTTTCAACAGTTATGCCTAAAGCGCAACAGTTTTATTCAATATCATTCTTATATTTTATTTGTTCAAAAACTATTTTGATGTCGGACTACCGATTGGCGATACATTGTTGAGGTCACTTGATGAGCATTGTGGACAGCTGTTGATTCGGTATAGCAAGCAATATATATATATATCCGAAGATATCGTAACTATAGAGAAGTTATTGAATTTTTATGACGACTCAATAATAGTACGGCCATTAAGAAGGCTTAACCATCTCCATCATCATTCTTTATTCTCCACAAAATATATTTTCTTTCAGAAGTGTTGCTTAAATATGCGAATTAATTTTCTTTCCAATGGGAAATTACTTGCTGGTAAATGTTTTAGCAATTCTCTCTTTAAAATGGGAAGAATGCAACATGCATGACAGTGAATTTATGTTTCAATGGAAATCGTCTTGCAGACCTATCTCTAATGTTCTGACGATTCTCTCTTAAGAATGGAAGAATGCAGGATCCAATGACAATTTGTTTATGGATGATGAGTTGCAAAACTGGTTCCAATCATTCTCAGAGGCTGATATTACAGTTATATTAGTTAAGATAAGTTAACTTTCTTCATGTTCAAAGTCTTTTATTCCAACATGAAAGAGCACGTTTAATTTCGAAATACTATAATAAAATATTAATTCTCAAGAGTTAAATGTTAAAATTAAGTACTAATAGAGTACACAATGATATGTATAATTGTTTTAAAGAATTCTTAATTAAAAAGGCATGGGAAGAAAGTAATCAAAAACTATAATATGTTATAAGATGGCAAAATAATTAGTTTAAAAAATAGAAAATAAATAAATTGCAAACATTATAATTAGAATACTCACATTTGTAACAGTTTTAAAAGTTTAATTTAACAGTTTTAAATTAACTTAATCAAGAAATCAATTTTATATTCATTTCATTGCAGCATTTTGATTTGCAGAAATATGTTTAAAATGCAATATACGTGATAATTAAATTCTTATTTTTAAATTTTATAACTGAATTTTGTTATTTTAGTACGCTTATAATTTTGTTATGCTTTCATCTGTTTATTTTTTATTATTTCAAAATTTTGTTCTGCTTTTCTTTTAAATATTTTTAGATTCAGCCTGCTTGATAGAGAAAGGGGTTTTTCATATTCTTCCCTGATAGCGTAGGCCAGTTATCATAGATAATTCATTCTAAATAGCGTTTTTATTGTCTGGTATATTGTTTCTCAAATGAATAAGGTTGTTGTTGATTACTACTATATTTTATTTAATCTTTACATTTTTAAATCATCAAACTAAGATCCTTGGTGGCCTGGTGGTAAGATATGTAAACTTCTGAACGGGATGATTTTCGACTCCAGACCCAACTCCACGGAAGATCCGTCGAGTAAGCGGGTCTGGTGCACGTCAAATGCTTCGAGAGCAAACGTCCTCCCACTTTTTGTGGGATAAAGAGATTCCAGCTCAGGCGTCGTCTTCAAGATCTGACCACGTTTCAAAATTATGTCCATCGGAAAACAGCCCAAATGTTACTTTCAAAACGGAACGTTAATATAATTCAAATGAAATCAAATACGATTTAATTTAACAATCGCGCGTTTCTTTAAAATACAATTGACTTTTAAAAATTCTTAAAATTCAAATTCCAAATATTGATAAATAATTCTTGAAAGAAACCGCAAGAATGACCAAAGTCGTGCTTAATTTGTGACTTCGCTGTATGTAATTATAAAATATAATTCTTCACTAGTATATATACCACGTACTCTTACCACTATAAGTTTAAACACATGTATATATAATTTTCTGTAAGGCACATCAGTCTAAAATAGTAAAAAGAAAATTCGTAAATGGCAAATAACGATACAAATATCAGGAAATAAAAAATTGCTTCCTTTTTACTGAAAAAAAAAATGTATTTTCCCTTTGTTGTTGAAAACAACCGAATAACCTTCAAGCATTTTCTAAAAAGCTAAGCTTTTGAGTTCATCCGCATCAGAATTTCAAAATGTATTTTTAGGTTTCAAATCGCATTTCCGACCGTAATCCAAAAGCGAGTGTGCCGAACAAAGAAAAAAAAGACCCTAGGTGCAAAAACAAATCACAGGAAGGAAAAACAGTTCCCCAGATTGGAGGACTAAGTCCGTTTCCATTTTGCAATGGTTTTCTCGTTAGAAATATCATCTTTGTGCTGGCGAGAAAATGTTTTCAGACGTCTGCAGTAACAAATACGGTGAGTAACGGGCTTTGAAAGCGGTTCAGCCAAGTTTTGTAATATCGTGTAAAGCTGCATTGCCGGGAGATAAGCCGATTTCGGAAAGAAATGGGAAAACTGTGAGTGTGTCAAACCTCTTCCTCATTGCCGGTACTAGTTATTCTTCGGGAATTTCACAGGAACAAACTATTTTTTTCCTTGCAATCTTTTCTTCTTCTTTTTTTGGCCTTTGTGGATTTAGTTTTTCTGGGAATTTTTGTTATTTTCTTTCTCTCCTGTCCTTTCTTTTCTGGCTTTAACATCACAGCAAGAAGACGCTGGAGTCTGTGAGAATGTATATGAAAAAAAAAAAAAAATGGAATTCTTAATGCGGAATGGATGGTATGTGGATTTATTGGAAAGTTCTTCAGTAGAGATTGGTGATGGCTTTGGACGAGTCAGATGAAAAGCACTTACAGAAAAAAAGGGGCCATTCTCTTGAATTCTAGTGCGAACTTAAGGATGACTTTTTGTTATAGAATGATAAGAATGTTTATTTAAGGATGACTTTTTGTTACTGAATGAGAAGAACGTTGATTTGAGTTTGATTCTATATAATTGTTGAAATTTCATAAGATTGACAAGTTTATTACTCGCATAAAAAAGGAATTATTGCTTACAATCTTCATTGATCTTGGTTCTCATAAAAATTGGTCTAAGACTTTATATACCGAAAAACTTTATTATATGTGCAGTAAATTATAAATAAATTGATTCAATATATTCTAATAGCATGAACTGTTTAAAAGATATATAGGTTATTTCGCAAAAACATGGACAAAGGATCCGCCGTACAACAAGGATAAAAAATTATCCAGGAACAGAAGGTTGCAAACACCTGCAGAGGGAGCTAGAGCCACGAGAGGGCTTTACTATATAAACACAATATGAGCAAATGTTCAGTTAGTTTGTGGGCTGGCATTATATGAGACTGTTTACTTTGTCCGTACATTATCTCAGAAAGACTTAAAGATTTCATTTATTTAACATTCTTGCAAGAGGTTCTGCCAGAAATGCTGAATGGTGTTCCGATGCCTATTCGTCGACGCATTCGATTTCAACACGACGGAGTTCCAGCACAGATGCCAGGGCAGATCTGCTGGCTAGTTTTCCTGGAGACTGGATGGGTCGTGGTGGACCAATCGGATGGCCACCATGGTCATCAGACTGTCTCGCTTGGATTTTTCTTATAGGCACTTTTAAGAGGACTTGTATATGAACACCTATTGCAATATCGGAAGACTTGGGAAGGACGAATTGTTGTGGCAGCAGGATGCATTCGAGATACTCCGGGTATCTTTGAGAACCTGTGCCGTTTCATGTAACGTAGATGTCAGGGGTATCTCGATGGGTCTGGCAAAAATGGTTACAACTTAAGCATCAAATGTAGGCTCAACATTTGACATGCTTTAGTTGCATGTGAGTGAGCAATTGTTAATAAAATGATCTGCAATGATTTCGTTTCTTCTCTTTGCATTACGTATTATTTTAGACGCCCTGTAGCGGTTCCGGATTGCAGTCGCGACCTGCTGTTCCAATAAGATTTTTAATCCTTGAATGACGGATCTACCATGTCATTTTGAACACGTTTTTTGAGCATCCTGTATAAATAAATAATACATCAATTTAAATCCTAATTAATTTCTTCATTTTTTATTTTAATGTAGCTTATATTAACTTCTGTTCAAAATGTTCTCTAAATTTCTTGATCAAATTCCCACTTTTTATTAAATTAATTCTTCTAGCATTCTATAATGCTACTGATCTCCGTATTTGTCTCTCGGTTGGAGTGAAGGGATAAAAGTCTCTAATGGTTACAATTTTCATTTAAAGATATCCAAGATCCCCAATCCTAAATCCGCACATGCCGAAAAATCCTTATCCAAATTTCATAGTAAAATCACTGAGGGGCGATTTTGGTCTATTCTCTCTCTTGCGTTGCGTTGTAAATAAATGCATTTCTTATCATTTATCTTTGTCCTTAAATTATGACTCATGTGGTAAAATAATTTGAAATTTTAAAATTTCAAAAAATTCTTCTTCTTGGCCATGCATTTACTGAAATATGTTTACATACACACATAATGATGTTTCTTACTTTAATTAAAATTTTAGCTGCATTTTAAATGTCCTCTTATTTCCTGATCCAATTCCCACCATTATTATTTAATAACTTCTAACGCGCACTGAATAATATTGCTTATTCCGTCGTTCATACGCCAGAAATATAGCGATAAAAAAATCACTTATACCTGTACGTCTTTTTAAAGCGATATACAAGATTAAAAATAATAAATCAACAAGTGGCAAAGAAATCTCTATAAGAATCTCACAATTAAACTACTGAAGGGAAAAATTTTAGTCACTTTGCTTTCATATTACGATATGAACCAATGCATCTATTATATCATATCTTCTGCATATAATGTCTCCAGTGGCGAAATAAGTCGAAGCTAACTTTTCAAACCTTTCTTATTTTCGGCCATGCATCTACTATGTTATGTTGACATTCATAATATAAAATCCATTTTCATATTGATATCCATATATTCATTATATTACTCCGCTATAAGTTCTAAATTTTAATTTAAAGCTAAAATAAAATCGAGTTCCTTAGTTTTTAATTCTCTTTATTTTTATAAATTTTTAAAATTATAATATTTTAATGTTGTCCATAAAATCCAGAATATGTTTTAAGATTCAAATTAATGCATTAATATTAAGAAATTTACAATTCATTTCGCTTAAATATGATGAAATTTTATTTCGCAATATGCGATTTATCAGGCCTTCTAACGCTATACTTTTCCATAAAGATAAACTTGCTGTTAATGAGCATATATGTCTGTTTGGCGTAGAGCTACTGAACTTGGTACATATATATACTTCGGAAATTGGAAATGTGCGACTCACAGAAATGTTTCGAAATTCTATTCGGAGTTTTGAGTGGATTTGATTAAAAGCCAAGTGAATTTTTGCAGTAACATCTAAAATTATTACATTGTTAAAAAGTTTTGCAAAAATCGTTAAATTCAAAATACTATTTTTCTAATGATACCATTTATTTGCTAGATAAATTAAGATTAACGTTGTTTTAAGCCCAAAATTTAATTTTATGTCACTTTAATTGTTTTTTAAAAAAGAATATTTCCAATAATTTTATATATTTGCCACATATTTTCTATTGTTCTTAATTTTTTAATCTATAATTTTAGTCTATTTTATAGCAAAATTGTTGATGTAAAACTTAAACAGTTTTCTTTATTGTTACTAATATTTCATTTTTTTTTCATTTTTAATGATCAAAATTTGATGAAACAACATATTTCACAATATTGAATAAATTTTCGTGTAAATTAATCTTTAAATTAAAACATTGAAATCTGCTGTACTTACCATTAAGTGTTAGCTTCAAAATCAATGAATAGTGAGAATAAATAAAAATTGCGTCCATTTTCCAATACTATTGTTCCTTTTTGTAATAGAATTGATCGTATAAACTTATAGACATAAAATTAAGGAAATGCGTAAGGCCTTAAATATAGTAGTATAAGACTTCTAAAAGAGTATGAGTAATATCTAACAGATCTTGAAAAGAGTATTTTGCTGAAACATTTTAATAAAATCATAAATTGTCATTAAGATAATGTTATACTAGATAATAATTTAAACTTTTTAGCAATTATTATCCCCGATAAAGTCATTGGGTATTTAGTCATCAAAGGCGACTAGTGAATTATATTATTAGGAGAAATATTTTCAGAGACTTTCAAATTAAAATATAATGCTTTTTAGAGATTTATAGCAGTAAAGTCTTCGAGATTTGGATCTTAATTCTTTATCTTTCCATAGGCAAACATATTCCAAAATAAAATTATTTTTTTAAAAAGTAAACGTTATTTGTTTGTTATATTTTAAAATATCATAGAAATTATTTTTATGTAACAACATTTCAAGTAGTAATTGCTACAAAACGATAGAATAACACTTTATTCTGAATTAAATTCTAGTTGCTCCAGTAACAGACATTTAAATTGCACAGAGGAGCACATTTCCCTTGTATTTCCATTTCCACTAAACTGCTATATGTGTCTGATTTGATTATTCTGGATCAATTTGTCCATTTGCATCAACATATATACACGGACACACTCACAGATGTTTTCTTTATTTTTATCAGAGAAAAATATTTCTGAAATGAGGAAACTTAGCATTGTTACATTTGTAAATGCCGCCAAGCAGCAAATCGTTGAAAACCAAAAATATGTTAACAGACTTTTATTTTGTACGTATGCGTCTCCCGTCTAGACTGCTTGGCATACACTTACGGAAGTATTACGCAATGATGTAACGTTTGCACTTTTTTTTTTTAAGAAATGCACCAAAAAAGAGCAGTTCGGAAAACGTCTGATTCTTCTTAAATCAGTTGGTTTATTCAACTAGTAAGAATTATTTGTCTAAGCAATATTAATTGATTAGCATTAATAAAAAATGCAATTATTTGTTAGAGGAAAAGCGTTGCCTATTCTTTTATGTTCACATCTATAATCTGTTCCACAAAAGTATTTCTAGATTCTGTTTTTAAATTATTTATGGTATATTGAATGGAAAATACACAAAACTCTTTCATTTCACTTTTATTGTTGTTCCTAATGGTAGATATGACCTGACCTATGGGATTGATCAAAATGTCTTCGTATAGCCTGATAGATTTGCTTTCCCTCGCTCTATATCAAATTGTGGACCTTGGATGAGGTTGTGGTTGCCATCATATTATTGGCGAATACTAGGTACAGAATCTAAATATTTCGTCCGAAATCTATTATTTTAACTGAATTTTGTGTGAGATCTTTGGTTTTTAATCAATAAATTGCTGTAAATGCACAGTACCCATAAATCGATGGGTACTGTGCATTTACAGTACCCATCGAGCAAGCATTTTCTTTCAGTCCTATTCAAATCAAAATTGGACATATAATTGCGATCATAGTCAAGAGATAATAAAATATTTCAATTGTTTAAATCATTCTATTTGTGGGTTATATACACGCGGAAATACAAGCGGTCTACTATTACACAGATCTCCAACTTCAAAATTGCTAATAATATGCATTTCAAATGTTAAAAATGTGTATAAAATTATATTTATTTAGCTGCAGAGCATTTTACAGTTACTGAATACACTTATACATGAATAGATATTCAATGGATGACACTCAAAAATAAATATGAGAAGCTTCCAGCGTGATGGGTCTTTGTCCTAGTCATGGCAGGTTCAAAAAGAGATAGCGGCTGCTACCTCCTATTGGTGACGGGAGGCACTTTCTAAGGGAATGGCTATACCGTAGTCGGTGATGGGGCTCAGGACTTAACCGCATTTTCAGCGAGTGTTGTTGATGCGGTGTTCCAATCATTCTATTTTATCCGTATACCTTCAGGTGAGTCGGAGTAGTCAGTTTGTGATTGATATACTTGGGCAACCAACCAGGTTTCTGGTTGGATATACTTCCAAAGGGAATGGTTGTATCGTAGCAGTTATGACCCTTAGGACTCAACCACAGTTCCAGTCAGTGTTGCTGTCGCATTGGTGCAATAAATCTGTTTTATCCTTGTGCCTTCAAGTAAGTCAGAGTCGTTAATTTGTTATTCATATAATTGGGCAACCAGTCAGGTTTCTTAGAAATGCATTTTGTTCAAAATATTTTAAAAATCTACAAATTTAGTGTGAAAATGCATGTTGAATTTCGTCTATATCATAAAGTTAATCCAATTTGTTGTATTTGAAGACATACAAGAATTAAATCTATAAAGGGATTTTTCAGATTCAGAAAGATCTGAAGCGTGGATGCTTAATCAAATCTGATGGTCAAATTTTTTGCTTTCTATTTGTATACTTTGCATAAAAGAATGTTGTAATTAGCTAAATGAATGATGTAGCATTTCTCTTGGGGGAATAATCATTTTCCCGAACACATGGAATTCCCAAATTTATGAAATAGAAATTATTTGTAGGTTACAGAAACAGGATGACCTTTCAGGATGACAGTACATGAAAAAAAAACATGGAAAATGAATCTTGAGAATTTTGCAATACATACTTTTTTGATTCGTTGAAAATAATTATCTTTCCACATATAAGATCTATTTTTTATGCTCTGTGCAACAGAAATTAAGATTTTTTCAGCTACACAGATTATATTTAACTGGACTTAAATTAAACCCAATTTTGTTTAATGATTCACAATAAAGGGTTTTGTTACATTAAAAAAAATCAGGCAACTGTCTAACAGACAATAATGAGCTTTATTTTTCTTTTGAAAAGACAAATAAGAAATTTACCGATTCCAAAGTTAATGATAATTTTTTTTCTTATTAATGGGGATTATATAATTGTCTGGGATTTCATGTTTCCGTATTTTGTTTTTAATAGTTACAGATGCAAAACGATTATTAGCAAATGTAACAGCTTCAAAAGTGAAGGAATTGGTTAATTTCAAGGGAACATACGCTTTCTAATTTGCATTAGCAGCATTTGATATGTATATAGCATTCTGTTTTTTAATTTATTGTTTATGTAAAACACATTAAAATCAAAGCTTTTATTTTACTCTATCGGGAAATAAAAACAATACATAAAAACACTATTGACAACTTTTGTTGTAAAATTCTGTTTGATTTATAAGTATTGCATCGTTTTTAATTAATTCATTTATCTATATTCATTTTATTTTATTTATTGCTCTAATGAATCTTTATAACTTTTTTTAGCTTCCCCATATTTCATAGAATAATGGAAAGATATAATAAAAATAAATAAATCTTTACTATATTAATGATATCAATATAAATTATTAAGATGATATTAATGACATTTACTATAGCTAATGATTGACTTCAAGCGATTGTTATTTCAAAATTACATAATAAAAAAACTCTGCACATAATTTGCATATTCTTAAAAATTTCTGCTAGGGGCATAAATTTATATTTGAAAATATATAGTTAATATATAGTTATATATAACATATATAGTTATAAATTTATAGTTAAAAAATATTAATAAATATTCAAATTATTCTTGTAATTTTTATACTGTCCATCACAGCTTGAGGGTGTTATGAATTTGATGTAAAACTAATGTATAATTTATAAGCCTCTTCAACAAAAGTGAAATTAGAAGATTTTAAAGAAATGTTAAATTAACAAAATGGAACTGGAGCCAGAGGGCTTGCATTTTCGATTATGAGATCTCAGTTATTTATAACGTTTCATATTGATAAATAGATTTAATAATATACGCTCGAAATATTCTGATAATTAGTATGAAGATGCCGAATTTAGGAATATTTCAAAACGGAATTTAGAATCAGATTGAAGTAATTTTAAATTGTGGCTTTCGGAGTGTTACAGACTGTCATTATCAGGTAAATGGTATATGAATTTAAGTTCATCATTACTGAACGCATGTTATAACCATGCATAATAAAAGTCACACTTGAAATAAAGTGAATTAAGTTAGATTTTAGAACAATACTTTCCAAACAATCATTAAAAGTTCTTTTTATGTTAATTTACCCGAAATAACAACATTGAGTCTTCTATTATTATTGATGTATTTACTGTAGTTAAATCTTCAATGCTGTTTTCACAAATTTAAATAGATTTTGTTTTAAACAATGATTTCTTTATTAATTAAATATAAATTATATCTGAAAAAATCTGAATTTAACATCATTCTTGTAACATCGGCTTCTGAGAATGATTGTAACCAATTTTACAACTCAGCATCTAAAAAACAGAGCGCAAGATTGTCATTTGGATCCCACATTCTTCCAGCTTTTAGGGAGAATCGGCAGAACATTTAATATTGGCCAGCAAATAATTTCCCATTGCAATAGAATTAAATTCTTAGATTTACGCAGCATTTTTGAAAGAAAATATCATTTATAGATAACAAAGAATGATGATAAAGGAGTATTGTTGTTGTCGTGTCCGTGTTTTGCACGGAAAGGGGGTGCAGTAGCTTTTTAGGGTAAAGACCCCTGAGCAACCAGAGGGCAGAAGTCTGACTTCTAGCTCACACACACGACAAAACCCATTTTAGGGGGTGGTCGAATTCATTCATACACTCATTCATCCATCCGCAAGTCAGAATTTAGATTCAAATCAGAGACCGACTCATCCCTGATTCAGTACCCCCAGAGGCATCGTTTTGTTATGGGAACGTGGAGGACTTTGCAGTCCCGACATATTTAACGTGCCCCAACTGCCATTAGCCAACACTGCGGTCTTTGGCCAAGACGAGGACAGAACCCGCGACCTTTCGGTTACAAGACTAACGCTCTACCAACCAGGCTACCGCGGCCTTAAAGGAGCATTAATCCTTCTTAATGGGCTTACTATTTGTGCGTCATCTAAAAATGCAGTAACTTCTATATAGTTACGATATCTTCGGATATTTTATGTTTTTATGTATTGCTCGCTATACTGAAACAACAGCTGTCCACAATGCTCATCAAGTGACCTCAACAATGTATCGCCAATCGATAATATGACATCAAAGTTGCTTTTTGAAAAATAAATAATGAGAATCTAATAGAAAAAAGACGTTTTCTTTTGCGCAACCGTTCTGCTTCTCAGCTTGTTGAAAGATGAATCGAGTGATTATTTAGAATATCAGTTTATTGAGGAAATAATCTAATAAAGAGAATAGAACTTGGCGATGTATTCTGAGTTGACAAATTTCGCAACTACTTTGACGAAAAGTGATTTATTTTAATACAGCTTTTAATCATAATGATCTTTCATGGTTTTGAAAGAAAATGAAACGTTCGAATAAACAAATCTAATATATTTCATTTTTAAAATTAAAATATAGGTTTATTATATTGTAATGAAATATTCTTTAAATGAAAGATGATGTCTTTTTAATATATGATGCTTGACTACAAGATATAACTAATTTTGAGTGTGTTCTAGTCCTCAACTTTTCAACATTTTGGACAGAGTATTTCATATACTAATGATATTCAATATAAAATTTTAATTTTGAAATACATAAAGATAATTTAAATACGATTTTTATTCCATAAAAAGCGTTTTCATTCTTACTGAATCTGGAATTTAAATTGTGTAAAACTGCTTACTTCAGCATGGAATTTTAATTCATCTATTTGTTTCCACAAATTGTCTATTCTTTTTTCGTAAGACATGCGTAACAAAAATTGTTAAAAATAGTAGAAATATATACAAAAGCAATAATGACCACCTTTAAAATAACATGCTGTTACTACGCTAACAACAAAAGGCTTATTCCATTCACAAAGATTCGATTTCCAGTAATGGTCATTTTGATTTACAGAAGCAAGTGCATTTAAGTATTATCCTACAATATTAATGAATTCATAATAGAGTTTATAGTGACGCAATACCAATGTTGTTCTGAATTATATTAACGTGGCGTAATTAACTTGTGATTTAATATTGGCTGGGAAAACAGAGAAATGTTATCTTACCATAACATCCAGTATAATCATTCTTGTCAAAATTATCATAAATTAGATAGTATTCCTATCTCTATATTGTACGGGAGGTATTATTAAATTGAGCATTAATATGATCGAATTCTAATTTGAACGTTCTTTAAACGGATATTATTTTATATTTCACGTTAAATCCAGAAAGGTAATCTTAATAAACATATAAGTGCAAATTTATATTTACCACCAATATCTCATATTTTCTCAGAATATATTCTTCACCTATATCATTATAGAGTAACACAACATCGAAACGGTGAAAACATAGCATGCAATTGGGATTTTATTTTAAGAACTGAATTCAAGCAATAAATAAGGTTCAAAAGCAAACAATTAAATGAAATAATCAAAATATAATACGCAGGAAAAAGATAGGATATAATTAGATTTTGCAATGCTATGGCGCAAGAACGAGAACTGATCATTCCTAGTCAATATAAATAGCATATGATTTCACTGTAAAATTCAATAATGAATAAAATAAGGTTTCTTCCAATTTAAAAGTGAAAAACGATTTATGCAGGTTTATGCTGATTTATGCAATAAGATAAAAATTTGAAATTCTAAATAAGATAATTTCTAATGGCGATAAATGATTTCAATGTAAAAAATATATATATATAAATCTATATCTATACTTATAATAAAGCTCAATGTGTGTGTGTGTGTGTGTTGGCGCTCTACAGGCCAGACCGTTGGACCTACAGCTACCAAATTTGGTACATGTATACCTTGGAGGTCGAGAATGTGCACCTTGGAGCCCTTTTTTCGAATTTTTAATTAGAATTTGAATTAATTAAAATTTAAGTGAAATTTCGACGTTTTTCCGCTATAACTTCCGAAAATATTATTGCACAAACATGATTTTTATATCAATTTAAAGATAAAAAAATTAGCTTTCTAACGGTATCAGTTTTTTAAATTTATAATGTAAACTTCTATTTTTAACGAATTTTTAAAGAAATATTTTAATTATGTTTTTATCACGTGACTGGATAAAATAAAACAATGCCGGAAGTTTGAAAAAAAAAACTATCATCGTAAATCAAGTCTAAAGAAATGCAGCTTTTAACACGTGACTGGATAAAATAAAAGAAACATAAAATGTGATATTTTCTAAAAAAATAAATGCAAAGCAAAAGAAAATTATCAATCATACAAATTTCATTTGTATGATTGTTTGCAATATCTAAATAATTAATTTTATAAATATTCTTTACGGTAAACCAGATCGAATTTAGACAGGATATGCATTGGAATCCCGACTTAATGACATATTTCTATTATCGTTTGCAATATCTGTATCATTAATTCAATATATATATTTTTTTCATTATAAAATGTGATAGTTTCTAAAAAAATAAATGCAAAGCTAAGGTTTCTATAAAATCTGCAAGAGCACGCCAAAGGGAAAAAATTGAGTTTTATCACCGTGTTGCCATTATTTTGACGGAAGTTCAAATTAAAAAATATAGAAAAAAACTATCATCGTAAATTAAATTTAAAGAAATGCAACTTTTAGCAAGTGACTGGATAAAATAAAATAAATATAAAATGTGATATTTTCTTTTAAAAATGCAAAGCAAGGGATTCTATGATCGTTTGCAATATTTAAATCATAAATTGAATAAATTATCTTTATTTATACAGGATTGAATTTATACAGGATATGCATTCAAATTCCTTTCCAATGGCCAATTTGTAAAATATTATTAATAGCCATATATATTGTTTAATACTATTAATTTGAGCTAAATGAAGTAAATAATTACATTTTATGTAGTTTGAGTCAAACAATGCATTTATGAATAATGAGTTTTAGATTTCTTTATACTTTGCTCTGTGAGCCATATTTTACAAAATATTTTTATTAATATTTTAAATAAAAGTTGCTACACCAATTAGTCTTCGAAATCCATCATTAAAACTGACTGATTTATAAAATTAAAGAATATTATTAGGAAAAAGGGTTCTTTTAGAGCTTTCAGTCCATCATCTTAAAGAAAATATTAATTTCAGGCCAATCAATGCCCGGAGTTACTTCAAGGCTAATGAATATGAGATTTAATTGAAAATTTTAGAACCCATTACTCATGGCGAACCAGCTGGTCGCCAAAGGCGGCTAGTAATTAAAATAATGATTGAATATTGAAATTGATATAAATAAATAAAATTAATCTGTATAAATAAAAATTAATGTTTGTTTATCTGTCTCTTATGCGAGGCAGCAGCGCTCATATGATTGCGATGAAACTTCGAATGCTTGGTTCTTGTACTTACGGAATAGTTATAGGCATAGTAAAATCATGTAATATATATAAATAAATATGAATGATCGTCTGTATATCTCTTATACCCTGCAGCACCATTCATCCGATTACAATGTAACACTTATTACTTACACTTGTTTCTCTTGACGATGAAAAAACAAAAACAAAAAAAATACTAACTCTAAGGTCTTGAACAACAAATTTAATAAAACAGAATTACTATTATTTACTCCTCTCCTTTATATTATGTCCCCACCAGTATTTGTTTAACTTTTTAAAGGCTGTTAGATTTTATCATTTTATATAGCTGTTCTTCAACAATTAACTTGTTTTGCCTACCTGATCTCTCGTTTTTATTGCTGCTTTTTAACGACTTGAATTTTTAATATACTTTAAATATTTTAACTTCTCACTTGGTACCATTTTAAACCATAGGAGTGGCGCAGTATGCCTACTTTTGGCTCTTGTGTCATTAAAATTAAATTAACCAACCAACCAAACTTTATATATCACTCAATATCAATTAATCTATTCACTTCCGATACTAAAATAAATATTATTCTTTTATCATTCCAAACCACACAGTTGTTTTAAATTTCAAACTATAATTTTTCTTATACGGCAGCTACGCGTCGTAGAGAGTCCCCCTCATTTCGGAACTAATTCTGGGTTGAATCAAAGAAGCAAAAATAAATAAATGCACATTCGGTTTTCTTAACCCTACCACCAATCAGAAAGTGTTCATGTACGTGAATAGTCCAGACTGGCAGACCAGAATGCAGTTTGGAGAGTAAAATCTCCCGTAAAGAATATACTATGAATCTGGAGAAATTAATAATTATATAATAAAAATTCTATTAAGAAAGGTTTCATATGCCTTACCCAGTTTTCTTCCAGTATAGTTCTCCGGTTTCCAGAGTTATCAAGTTCGTCCAGAATGACTATGGTTTTGAACGATATGACGAGGGCTGCATTTATCAAGAGGGCAATAAAGAGATTCTTATGCATAGTGATGCGATGAACTTGCAGCTGCCTGTAGGGGAAAAATGACGTCAATTGTTTAAATTATACTAAAAATATTTTTGAAATTTAATTGAAAACGGAATCCATTTTTATGCTGTTACATTTTCAGTAAATTTATATGTCCAACTATATTTTCAGTAGAAAGTCCACTATTTCGCTTAATTTTTTCAATTGTTTAAAATTTTTAAACTGGATTCGAGTTGCAGATTTCCTTTGTCAAAAATGCCAGATTTGATTGCCGCAGATAAAACAGTCTGAATGTAGAATATTAACACACTCGTATACATATACACACATTCATCTGTATTATTAGCAGTGATGAATGCGTTTGAATTGTGCTCTGTAGTACATCATAATTGGAGCTACTTAATTTGATTCAGAAATCTCTAATAAGTCAAAACTGCGAAAACCGAAGCAATTTAAAAAATAACTAAGTTATAAATAAAATTTTGCTTTCAACCAAAACATCCAAAAAAATTTTCAACCCGAAAATAATTATTTACATCATCTTAAAAAGGAAATTATTGCATCCTCAAAAATTCAATTCATTTGTATTTGAAATTAATTTTTAAAAATATTTTAATTTCATTTACAGTTGAATATTTCACCTCTATAAAGAAACTCAAATCATTTTCACTTTTGTCAAAAATGTTTCGTCATGGATTTTTTTTTGAAGATGAGGGTATGGCTTATTTTTCTGATTTCTATGTCGTTAATTTTAACATAATAGTAAAGTTTTGTTCAACCTGTTAACCAAGAAATTAATTTTATATTCAGATAATTTTGAATTAAAATATTTCATCATACAAGGTTAACAGCTTAAAATGTGCCTTAAATATACTTTTTTGAATTTTTTGCTCATACAACCAGACATAAAAAGCATGCTATGATGAAACTGAACAAAAAAATGTATATTTCTATAGGTACCCATTTTTCCTTTAATATAATTTGGTGTATAAAATTCATCATTGGTCTTAATAAAAACATTTCCTACTATCGCAAATTAAATTTTATACTGAATTAGAGAATTCTTTTAAAGATAAGGATATTAGATAACGCAAAAATTATTAAATATATTCCATATGACATACAAGATAAAATGAAGAACGGTAACATTTACTGAAAGGATACAGTAAAAAGTATATTTGGATTTTAGAAAAAAAAATTATTGATAGTAACTGAAATTCAATCGCTATCGTTTTCTGTGAACATTTAATTTTAGAAGATGCGACGAGCAATTAAGGAAATATATAGTAAAATGAAAAACAGTGCAAAGTTTCTGTAGAAGTAAGAGTTAAGTGTCTATCAAAATTTGAAGCTTTAAAATATTTTGTCGAAGAGGCCATTAGAATCAAATTACATGAATTATCCAATTGAAACTATTGACGTTTAGCGAGAATGAATCGCTGAGAATGAAATGGTCACCATGGCTAGTATTGATTAAAAATATTAAGTTTCGACCAGATTTATTTTTAGCGTGATTATCTATAATATAGATTAAAAAACTCAGATTTTCACAAATAATCCAAAAATAAATAAAGTTATAAAGCTGAATGTAAGTGGATTTTTAAAGAAAGAAAAAAAATTCTTTGATTTTT
This sequence comes from Argiope trifasciata, assembly GCA_026543055.1. Classification (NCBI taxonomy): domain Eukaryota; kingdom Metazoa; phylum Arthropoda; class Arachnida; order Araneae; family Araneidae; genus Argiope; species Argiope trifasciata. The sequence continues at coordinate 2,906,558 of JAPMOQ010025070.1, read as the reverse complement.
CAGTTAAATATATAAAATAATAAGTGTTAAAATTAGCGAACTTTTTTTTTGGCACTAAAAAAACTTTTGTCAAAGAATTTAAATGCATTACTAACACTTCACGTGATACTGTTTCTTTATACAAGGATTTTCGAAAAGATTATAAATAATTCTAATGTAATACTTTTTGTATAATTTACTTTAAAAAAAGCTCCAAATAAACGTTTTTCTGTTAAAGATGTTTTACGAGCAACTTTTCTCCTTAAAAGACATTTGTATTTTTTTAAACATTAAATGGGAACTTTTTCTCCTTCTTCAAATACTTTAAATGACAATTAATTGTAGCAAAACATTCTAAAATTAGACTTAGGATTAAGAAAAGAAAAAAAAAATGCATCGTTAATTTCTATTTTTATAGAGGAAAGATTTATTTTATCCATTAGAGACCGATTCTTATCTATACAAAAAAAAAAATAGAATTTTCAAAGCTATGTCTGCATCTTCTTTTTTTACTAGACGTCCAAATTAAGCATACTTTGGTTTTTTCTCTATTAGATAAAGAATGTATCATTCTTACATTTACGATAATGTTTTGCTATAAAAAGCAAATTATAAATATTTAATACGAATTTATTCGTACTAATAATAAAATAGTGTATAATTTATTTAAAAAATGCATTTGTGGTCGAGTTACATGCCCTTAATGTTCTCTTCTGTACCTCTTCTAGCTCAATAATGCGAAATCTAAGATTATAATTTTTTTAAGTATCATCACAAGTAAAAATATTTAACACCGAATAAAATCTTCCTAATTAACTTTTTCTACTTTCTAAATAAACTATATATTCCTGATTTTTTTTCACAACGTTAAATATTTAGATAGAAGGGGAAAAAGGACGATTTCAGTAGGAAGTCAGAAAACATTTATCTAAAATCTTTAAATTCGTGCAAATATAGTATAAACAAATAAAATTAGTTTTGTTTATTTTACTTCTGGTTAGAAAAAAATAACCTCAAGAATATTAGAATGGGGAGAAAAGTGAAATGAAAGAATTAAAAAAAAAAAACTAAACAGGCACAGGATGTCGAATAAATAATCAACAGTTTTGAACAGTAAACAAATTAGCACAGATAATTTAATTTTCATTTTCTTTAAGCTTAAGAAAAATGAAATAATCCTATTATTGTAGTTTGCTCAATTAATATTCTAATAATTTGATTTAATAAATCAGGACTCATGAAAAAAGATATAATCGACTGATAAATGGCTTTAAGTGAGACCTAGTAACATAATTATTCATACGCATATGCAAATAATATAAATACTTAAGAAGCAGTTATGGATATTTCTAAGCAATTTTACGAAGTTTCATCTATATATTTCAGAAATAGTCCAGCTATAAGTATTATCACTCATGTACTGTCTGGTATAATAGTAGTAAAATATTATTTTCCTTAAAGATATTTCTTGGCATCTATACATAGTATAAAATGAAGCCTCCCGAAGGCGTTTGCATCATAGAGCTGGGATACTGATAGAGGGAGTGCAACTCTACTTTCGTGTAGGACAAGATAAAATCACGTGACTATGGGACAGAATTTGTGTTAGCTGTAACCACATTCTCCGTTTCCCATTATATTTCAATGGCAGATTTTTTCCCGCTTTTAACTGTTGGAATTTAAAACTTATTTAAGCCATGGTTATCTATTGCTGTGCAATTGGATGCAAAGAAAAAGCTTCTAAGGATAGTCATTTATCATTTCATAGGTATTTACAGTCAACATATTCTGTTTATATTCATTTTAAGTCAATTTAAAATTTCCTAACATCGATCACTCAGTGATTTTGGTGTTATAACTCAATAATATTTCATAGTTTGGCTTAGTTATTGTATTGAGTTTATTTAACATGTTACTAAGCTTCGTTTAAACTGATGTAACTGCGTTATATTTAGTTACTTGCTTTATTTTAATCTCGAATGTGTTGCTAGCGCTTGGCGGGATTTTTTCTCGCCAATACAAGTGTTTACATAAACATTATTGACCGATCAGTAATTTTGAGTTTATTTTAATGCAAATAAAGTTCTTTAAAATTTCTAATATGTTGTTTCTTTTTAACCATAATTATTGTATTTTATCGTGAACAATATTAAATCCAATCTAAATTTTACAAAACAATTTTTTATGGCATATTTACCTTATAGAACAATTTTCCTTAATAATGCTTTATTATTAAAAGCGTACAATAAAATCTCAATATTTAATTACAAATATAAATTAATAATTAAAATATTTGTAACTTTTATCATTAATTTTTTTTGTTGTTTTTGTGATATTAATAAGCATTAGTTTAACTGTTAATATTCATTTTGTAAAATTTTTTCAATATTTATAATTTATATTGCAAATATGAATAAAAACATTTTTTAAACAATTAAAAAAAAAGACTTACGTCACTTTAATAATCTGTTTTTAAAAAGCTGTTTTTATCTGTTTGAGAGAATGATAGAAAGCATTTGAGCATCTAATGTAAAATCTTGAAATCTTTTTAGGCAAAGAAAAGAAATAAAATGTTTATTTAAAGAAGAAAAATAATCACTTTTAATTATTGAACAAAAACAAAGTAAAAAATCTAAATATAATTTAACTCGAATACTTATGTTATATATATATATATATATATATATAAATTGTTTAGGAAATGAAATGGGGTTTATTTTTATAGGATTTCCGGTCGGTTTAACCGGAAATGAAAACCTACTGGACCCATTACCGGGAAGCAAAATGTTGGGCTGCAGTTTTTGAGTATGCCAACATTTGCGATATGGCGCCAAAAAGGTGTTCTTATTCCCAGATTTTTCTAAAGTCACATGACTCATGTTGGGTACACTTTTTGAGACAGGAAACAAGCTACTGGCTCCCTCCATTTATATATCAGCTCTATGGTTTGCATGTTTGAAAGAGAAAAACTCGGGAAATGCTCATCTGATTTTGGAGATGTTTGTACTTTTTGTTCAGCATTTATTGGGAAAGAGTTTAGTATATTGAAGTCATATCAAAATAATTTTATAATTGTGATTTTAATTATTTCTTATTGTGTTTTGCACTTCGCGCTGCAGAACTGCATCCTTATACATCAGCAGTATCCTTATTTTGCACTTAACAGCTAATGTACAAAAATCTCAAACGGGGCATGCGCAAATGGCTAGAGCTGTAGTATGTGTATGCGACACATTTCTTGGTTTACGTCTGATTTTAAATAAGGATTCAAAACTCATTATGCCCCAAAAACGTAATTGATACAGGTGATATTCTTACCATTTTGTAGGGCATTTATTGAAGAAAGTTTTAGTATAATGAGGTCATATCAAAATTAAAAAATACTTTAATAATTACGATTTTAATTTTTTCCCAACTATGATTCGCATATGCGTAAAACAGCAGTATCTAAGTTTTTCATTAATTCGCGCATGGAGGTTACACTTAAGTTTAAAACTAACTATTTCTTCTTGCATGTTATGCCACGAGCAACACTGTGCGGCTACTGCTGGTTTACTTATAAAGCAGATTAATTGCTGAGCAAATAATAGTAATCTTGTTGTATCTTGAAAAATATCATAAGTTGATATAAATATATTAATATTAATGTCGATTTGTAGAATTGCCCATTAGATTTTCTATTTTCTATTAACAGTAATAATAAATCCATTAATATTGATAGAATGTATCAAATAACGTCCGCTTTTAGTATATCGCTCACGTAAAACATATTCATATCAATCAGATATAAAAATCAAAATGCCGCAGGTCAAAATAAGAAACTTAGTGTAATGCAGGATTTACATTCTACCAATTATAAGACAGCTAGCAGGCACCACACACGAAGAAAGGCTGAACAATACTGTTCGGTCGATGGCAAGTAATTCTCCCTAAGGGAATGGCACTGTAGAGTATTTTATATTTACAGCGCATACGTTTGTATTATTTGGAATTTTTTCGGCGCGTAAAATTTATCACAAACCGTAAATTGATTCCAACACTTTTTTTTCTTTCTAGAGCAAGGCTGTATGCATCTGTATTTCATTTTATTAACCATTTATTTTCTATAGCTTTTTCAAATTTGGGTATGTTGATATTTTTTTTTAAATCTTAATATACTTCTTTATGTAAATATCCTTCATTTTAATGCAATACCCTTTATAATAATACTTTTTTGTGTTTCTGAAAACAAAAGTTTGATTCTAATAATAATTTTTTTCAACTTTTATGGCAACTTTCCTGGCTGATTGTATTTTACACATGAACCTATTGAACAACTTTTATAATTCTGAGCATCATGAACTTACTTGTACGTTGAAAATATGAACAGAGCTGGAAGGAGGAATAAGATGGAGATGGCGTATGTAGCAATGTGGAAATGCTGAAGTCGGCGCATTCTCTGAAAAAAAAAAAATACAATTTATCAATCTTGAACTGGGTATCAGAAGGGAATAGGATAAAAAAATTATGGTAACAAAATTTTTTCGTAATACATTTTACCGTAATTCATGTTTACAGAAATGAAATAGAAATTTGATAGTTTTTTAATCTTATGTAATAAATATCATATAATATAAATATACTACAATACGTAATAAATATAAGACTAATCTATACTTATAATAAAGCTCAATGTGCGTGTGTGCGTGCGTGCGTGTGTGTGTAGGTGTGTTGGCGCTCTACAGGCCAGACCGTTGGACCTACAGCTACCAAATTTGGTACATGTATACCTTGGAGGTCGCTAATGTGCACCTCGGAGCCCTTTTTTCGAATTTTTAATTAGAATTTGAATTAATTAAAATTTAATCGAAATTTCGACTTTTTTCCGCTATAACTTCCGAAAATATTATCGGACAAACATGATTTTAACATCAATTTAAAGATAAAAAACTTAGCTTTCTAATGGTATCAGTGTTTTAATGTATAACTCAAGCTTCTATTTTTAACGAATTTTTAAAGAAATATTTTAACCATGTTTTTTTGAGCACGTGACTGGATAAAATAAAAGAACACAATGACGGAAGTTCAAGTAATAAAAAAAGCTATCATCGTAAATCAAGTTTAAAGGAAATGATACTTTTATCACGTGACTGGATAAAATAAAAGAAACATAAAATATATTTTCTTTAAAAAATAAATGCAAAGCAAAGGTTTCTATAATCGTTTGCAACATCTATATCATTAATTCCATAAATTATCTTTGTTTACAGTAAACCTGGTTGAATTTAGACAGGATATGCATTGAAATCCCGACTTAATGGCATGTTTCTATAATCGTTTGTAATATCTATTTCATTAATTCAATTATTTTTTCCCTTTTTCGCTTTCTTTAAAAAACATATTTAACATTTTGGCAACATCACCGAAAAAAATATTTTTAATATTTTGGAAGTATAATCGATAAATTGTTAGAACATTAAACTCAAAAAGTTTTTTTCTAATAAAGTTACAGACTCTTTAACTTCTAATAACTGAATCTTAACTTTTTCTTAAATTTTGGCTAATGAATATGTGATTTAATTGAAAATTTTAGAACGCATTACTCATGGCGAACTAGCTGGTCGCCAAAGGCGGCTAGTAATAAATATACATTTTATATAATAAATATACGACAATAAAAATACCTATGAACAGCAGAAATTGATTGATTAAATTTTTATAGTATTAGAATTCTAAATCGATTTGTGTAAAAAAAAAGTTTTTTTAAAGAAGAATATATTTACCTCCACACGTCCACATCCGCTGTAATTACTCCATTCTTTGTTCCTTTCATTGATGTACCAAGTACCATTTTCCCAGCACTTCTTCTCGGCGTATTCTGAAATGAAACATATGGAGGCAGTCAGTTTCCAAAATCCTTTGTAATGTTTGAAAATGATTCGTAATTATCAATTATTTTCACTCTAGATCAATAATTCAACAGTAATAAGTGATATCTCTCTTTAAATTGAAACAAACCATAAGCATGTATAAAAATAATTCTGCTGTGATAAATTTAAAAATAATTTTTGATTGTAAATAAAATATCTAAAGTAAAACTCGTTTTTGCTATTCATAGCACCGAATTTTCGGAACAGTAGTTCCCCAAACTGTACGTCTTAATTCACCAGAGAGTCGATAAGATCTTGCTAGAAGATAGATCGTATCTTGATTCATCAGGATAAGACAAGGATGCATAAATTTGCAAAAATGTGATGTAAGCTTGAAATATTTATAAAGATATATGAAGACAATACTGAAAAAAAGTTATTCCAGTTAGCCTATAGGAACAAATTTCCACCATGAATGCTCAAGTTAGTTTCGGCTGTCTGTAATTTAGGAGAGTTTCATTGTCATTAGTATAGACAGTTTTATTTATGGGTCACAATTCTCTGTAGATATATATTAGTCTATAGATCACCATAAAAGTATATCATAATGTTTTAAAATTTCGGAACTTCTATTTTAAAATTGAATTTTTACAATACTTAATATGTATAAAATAAAAATGTGGATAAAATTAAAATACGTATAATTTATTGTTATCAAAGTTTGTATAAAATCTATTAATTATAAATTTAATAAAATATTAAATTAAGTAATTTCGTGTTGGGTAAAAAATTTAATTGAAATAGGATACAAAAACTAAATATTAAATTTATTCCAAAAAGTGTGAGAACAAAAATTAAAAGTATAAACCGTTTTAAACTGGGATATCGAGAGTTTATGAATAGATTTATTACATGAATAAATACTAATTTTTGAGTTGAAACTAAGCATTTCATGATATCGCATTCTATGCATACTTTTTATAAAGGAAATAATGTGGTTCCATTTCCGTATAGATACTTTTACAGGTTAAGGTTTCATTTTCGACTAACCATATACATTTGTTTTTGAAACATTATATATGTACCTCAAAATTTTTTGAAGAGAAATTTTGCCTGTTTTGATTATTTTTCCTCATATTTTCGTTTCAGCAATTATAATTGACAAAAGAAAAGAACGAAAAAGTAAAAACCGTTTTTAAAAGCCAAATATAGCAAACATACATTACGCTCTGGAAATTTCGTTGGTTCTCCTATAACATGCTATATTTTTACTTAATCTAATATGATATATAGATAAGCTTGACATACGTAAATATTACATCTGTCTTTCTGAATGCATGTAACGGAAATAAAATACAAAAGCTTAGCAACCAACTAGCTATAAATTGGCTTCTAATCTCTTTCAGAGTCAAACACCTTATCTTGCTTTCACCATTCTGGTTGAAAATTAAAGAAATTGCTCTCGATTGCCGCAAAAGCGAAAGAGATGATTTGTGAGCAACGAATGTTCATTCGAGATAATGTTATTTTCCCAAGTAATCATTTTAGTATGAGAGAAAATTAGTCACTCTCCCAAACGATTGACTAATCTAATATTGCGCTCAAAATGACGCCCCCCCCGAAGCAGTTACAGTTCCGATTGCATCGTAGAAACGAAATGCAATTAAGATTTCTTAATTAACTTTTCTATACTATTTGTCGAATGTTGCAATATTCTTTTCATTTTACACATGTATTGAGCATCTCAATGCAATTTGCTTTAATAAATGCTTTGATTCATGGTGGAATTCATCTCGTTTTATTGTTGCTGTTAAGAAGATTTTATGTTTTTATGTCAAGCAAGGGAAATAATCCAAATGAGTGGACAAAATATTTTATTCACGAAAGTATAAAAATGAAATAAGGTTTTATGGAGTCTATATATTTATTTATCATTATACTTTTTTATTTGTTCTTCACGCTAGAAAGAGTATAATTAAATACAGAAATAAATATAAAAAGTATGCGGTTTTTTCGCCCTAATTCGGGAGTTTGTTAAGTAAAAGGGAAAGTAGAAAACCAGAGGAAATTTATTTAAATCGTGTTATTGCATCAAATGTACATATTTGTGCAAAATTAATACTTTAGTTTTAATTATTTTTTGATTATTTAGTACAAAATTAAATTAATTTGTAAAATTAATACTTTATTTTTGGTTGTACATATCACCTGTTGCCTAAAAAGATACTTTAAGCCCCATTAAACATAGAAATAATATATGTATCTCACTAATTAGCAGACCTTCAAGAATTATGAATAGATTATTTCTTAAATGAAAAAAAAAATCCAGTGCTTGGCTCACAAAGTATACGAAAACTCAAAAACATGCGATCAAGATTGAAATGAAAAAATGATGAATCCCGTCACATGTTAGTTCAAGTAGCAGTTGATCGTAATTTTTTGTGCTTTTACTTTTTTTATATAATCTTCTCTGAAAGAATTTTTGAATAATCATGTTTTTAATGCAGTAGTATTAAATATGACAGTCAATATAAGGCATTATTTAATCCAGTAATATGATTTCCAGACTTCATAGAATGAAATTCATTGCTATATTTATAAATATTACAAGATTTGAGTATTAAGCATTTGTTATAGCTTATAAACTACTGATTCCAATATGCAGTGCCATTTTTTCCTTTCATGCTTTCCATTCTACTGTTATTTACTCATTTATAGAACATTATTCGATTTGATCGACTCCAATTTACATTTATGCTGGTTTTCTACAAGTGGATCGGCATTTAGATAAACTATTATATAATTACAAACATAAATCTAAGCAAAACTGTAAAATGTCGTATTTCATCATCAATAGGAAGATAAATAAATGATGGCCCAATGTCAACATAAGAATTGAATGCGTTATCATTCGTGTAGAAAAGTTTTGGAAACTGCCATTTCATCATTTGAAGCTCATAGTTTAGTGTTAGTAAAATGAGATGTTTCAGAACAGAACAACGTGTTTCCATTATTGAACCACTTTTCAAAAACAATAATTCTGGCACAATAGTTTGAGAATTGAAACATTTGAGAATTGACCCCCCCCCAGGTCATGTGATTTAACACTATATGATTTCTTTTAATGGAGTTATTTGAATTCTTTACCAACAATCCCACAAGCACGGTGCATTAGAGGAGGAAATTCAGCTCTGCATCAACGAAAGTCAGACAATCTAGTTTTGTTTAATTATATTAACGTCCCGTTTTGAAGCAGCACTAGAAATCTTTTGGGACGGACCTTGCAATTTTGAGCAGTGGTCAGGTGACGTAGACTACACCTGAACTGGCACCCCCTCTCCAAACTTCCACACCACAGAAGCGGCAGGACGTTTGGCCCCGAAGGATTTAATGTGTACCAGAACCGCACACACGGCAGTTATTCGGTGGAAGGCCTCAAACTTGTAACCCTCCGGTTCCAAAGCCAAAACCTTATCACTAGGCCACCGCAGATCTAGAAATTCAGCCAGACATTTATGCAAAATGGTCATGGAAAATTTCGACAAAAGAGTGCGATGTTCCAGGAAAGATGTGAAAGTCATTTTTCCTATGTGTTATTCCATACATAGACCTATTCTGTATTTTTAACGATTCAGTTAAAATATAACAATTTAAAGGGAAAAAAACTGTTTTTTTTTTATTTAATTCAAATATTGTGTTAACATTTTGTTCTACAATGCAACATTCAAGTTTTACTTACCCTAAACAATCATCTGTTAAGTGCATCTTTTAATAGGGTTACTATCCACAATTTACTGCACAAATGGTGGGAATTGCAAATCTTGCGTTAATTCTGATATACCCTTTTCTATATAACACATCATCTTTTTATATATATTAACACATTAAAAGCGGGAGTCGTAGTAATACGATTTAAGCCTAAATTTGTTTTATGATTACACAAAATATCGCTCGTTCTAGACGAAAAACGTGGCAGGGAGATCGTCGCGTTACCTAACATACTTTCGTCAAAATATCCCGCCTTTAATGTGTTAATAGTATTCTCAAAGGCATGTATTAAATTTTGTCAAATATCCATGAAACATCGCATTATTCACAACCTCCGTTTCAGAAGAACGATATTTTACTTTACTCAGAGCGTTTAAATTTATTGATTGATGACTATCGGAGTGAAAAAAAAGACTGACCATTACAGGCTTCACCCACAAATGATAGAAAACATACAGATAAAATCGTCTCTCATTCGTCAACAAGCCATTGTATCGTCAAAAGGAAACTTCCATAAAACATAACTGATCTGAATTAAATAACAGTATTGGGCAGAAAGGTAACTTAAGTTGGCGGCTTTTAATCGATATAAGCAATCTAACTGAACAATCAAAGCATCTTCAAATACGATACGATGCGTTGTAAGAATATCGATTTTATCATCATTGTGCTCGGAGATAAATAAACCGATTCCTGGTTGTGCTTTAATTGCGTTTATCTTTTTTTTTCACTTTCATTATTATCTTATTAATAGGTATTGTTCAATTATATCGTTACATACATTTTTTTTCTCTTTTTCTCTGTCTCAGGAGAATAAATTAATGTTATTCTTTTTCCTGGTCTTACTTTTTAAGAGATAAAGAGTGATATCAAGAAAATAGTTAATATGATAGTTTCGTTAAGTAGTAAATTGTTTTAGGTTAGTTGATTGGCATTAAATGGATTATGAAGAAGAGATTTAGATACCTGAGACTTACGTTTTTGAAAGAAATAATGTCGGATTCTAGTCTAAAAAAAGATTTTTAAACATTTGCTATTCCCTCGTAGAACGACGTATTTACCATCGACTTGGCCTATGGGTAGAGGGTCTTCTCCATGATCTCGGGTTCGAGACCTGGTTCGGAAAGGTTGTTCTTTACCTTTGTTCTATTTCTGAAGTATATGAAAGAGCCTGCCTGTGTAGGCGAGTGTGTGAGTGTTATCATCATATGAGCTAGAAGCCAGACTGTTGCCTTAGGCTGCTTAAGGGACTTTATCTTCAGAAACTACTACCCAAATTCGGCTTAAATTGCTGATAGTTGTGCTATATATGTGTGTGTGTATTATTTTATAAATATTATATATATATTATATATATAAGTCGAACACTTAAGAAAGAATTAAATCCAAAAGGCGTAGGTTTATCTATAATTTGCGACAGTAATGTCAGGCTAGAAGAAACTGTGCTTCTACCGACAAAACCAGTACGATGTCTGTGGACAGAGTCATCTTGGAACATCGATATTTTTTTTTAACTTATGTAGGACTCTATATTGAGATTTGTTAGAAGGTTACAGACTTACTTTTAAAAAAATTTATACCTTTTTTTTGCCTTATATTATGTAATGAACAGCAATTTAAAAAAGAGTTTTCTGTCATAAAATTAAATGATAAAACACGTTTTAAAAATCCTTAAACAGAGTTTAAAGGGAAAAAAATTATTAAATCAGAAATAAATAGGCTTATGATAAATAAATGGTCGAATATTGAACATTTACCTTTTAAAAGATGTTACACATAATATAATCAGTTATAATGGAAAAAAAAAAGAAACTTTTTAATATTTTTTTTCAGTTGCAAATATTTGAGGTATGTATTTTTCATGACACGAAAAACATCTTATTTAGAAACAAGTTCGTTCCCCGTATTTTATATTTACATAACCAGTGATGCTCAATACTGCAATGATGGGTTCTTTGTTTTTGGTGATGCCGTCAAACAAACACTGTCTTTACTTTAATCCCAAAAAATGAAATGAAACTATATCAGATCTCAGGATCTTGGTAACCAAGAGACGAAGAGTAAATCTGAATTATTCAGTCTAGCTGATAATCTTTTGGAACGAAAACATGAAGTATCAATAATTATTGCATATATTTCTTGTGCACTAATTAAAAAGTTAGCATATATTTATCAAGAAAAATATCGGAAAAATCATTCGTGATTTTTAAAAATAACGAATGTTTATACTAAAAACTGATTGAAACACATTTAAAACTGACACTTAAAAATAAATCATTACTTATATTTGTATGAGGGGCTGAGAGAACAGAGAACGTGATGTTCTACAGCAACCATGGAAATTCGAAATACCCTTTTATCTCAAATAATTTATGATAGATCACGAAATGCATCTCTTTCAAGAATGCTTTTGTGTCAAGAAGTGCTAGTATATGAGTGAAAAGGCGCAAGAAGAATGCATTAGGAACTCAGATCTTCATGCCATCACAACAGTTCCTTTTATAAATAGAACCAAGAACCTCTATCATTATGCACTAACATGAACTGCCAAATCATCATAAAAATTCGATGGTGTTGCTTTTTGGCACTAAAAGTCTCAACGATGCAGACGCTACTCAATAATAATGGAAAGTTCGAAATCATTTCAAGGATTTTACTTTATTTTGAAAAGCAAATTATCTATCCAACATAAATTTATTAAATTGCTTTCATGCTTATTATTTTTAATGTCAAAACCATTTTTTATAAAATATAAAATCATTTTATCTGAAATAAAAAAGAATATCAGTTGAATGAGGCGGTTATTAAAAATCGCCGATTACTAATTATCTTCATGAAATAAATAAAATCTTTAATTGTTTCTGTTAATTTGTTAATAATATCAATTGCTATTATTCGATTGGAAAATGAGCTAAGTATCATCAAGGTTGAAGAAAAATTGCAAATTTGCATAAAGTAGGGAGGTAATTTATTAAATATACGCTTTAAACATTTAGCCGCATTAGTTTTTCTTTTTTTTTTGCATACATAGAATAGAAAAAGGTACAGTAATCATCACAAAATTCTAACTCGAGTTTTTGACGAATCACCCTTATTCAGTCCTTCCTGAGTTCGAAAATATATTTCTGGAATAAGTCCATCTGTCAGTCTATGGTACAGGTAATTTTAGAACCATTTGAAAAAACGATTAACATTTTGTATATGGGCTTTTTGCACCAAATTTGTAGATTCCCATCAAATGAAGACTAAAATTCGGGCAATGGAAATCTGTCTGTCTGATTTCTTGAATATAAAATAACACACTAATTACAAAAAGAAGATAACTATATAGATAAAATTAGGGACATAACTCAAAAACTCAAAACTGGAATGATTGAAATATATCAAATTTGGTACAAGATTTTGCGATTATAAATGTAGTTTTGCGCCAAAATTCTGTTTCAATTAGTTTGGAGAAACAAGTCTAAAAATTGAAATAGATTTTGCAGGTACTATTAATTACTTGCCAAAAATTAATCGCAAAAAGTCAGCCAATGATCACAAAATTGATTCAGTAGCAATGTTAAATTCAAGCCAAAGATTAATAATTATTGTACGCCAATGCCATGCAAGGTGTTCTCTGTAATAACATCTTTATTAGGCAGTAAGTGATAATTTTTTTAGGAAGACACTTACGCTGTTTATTATTAATTTTTATTTTTATTCATTATGCTTTTCTATATATTAATATAAATAACAAAATAAAATAACTTGAAGATGAAACAAATTAATACTAAAGAAATTGGAATATAAAGAAGCAATAAAATTCGACAGATTAAATTCCAATTTTACTTAATTGATAAAAAATATGCAATATTACAGTTTCGTCATGAAGCTTTCTAACATCCTTGGAAAGGATAAAATTATTTGTGAGAGGAATTTTCAATATTAAAAGTAATTCTTGGAAGCGACAGGATTTAGTCTGAAAATTTATTTGCTAAGAAGGACCGAAATAAAAGAGTTCAATCAGTCTAATGGTCTAAAATGCGGAGGTAAAAAATTCAAATGACCGAACGAAATAAATTTCGAGACTTTACCACTTTACTGAATAAAAGAGGGGGTTAAATTGGAAAATGTGCACTATACCTAAGAGCATTCCCGAATCATTCCAGGAAAAAATGGAAATGCTGTAGGTATTTTTTAATTTTCTTGGAGCCCTGTCTTTCTTTTTTCTTCTAATTCTTTTTTGAAAAAATAGGCTATTGATGTTTTCAGAAAAGGTTTTTTTTGTTCAAAATTATTTAAATATTTATTGTGAGTTTCAAAATTATGAATTTTTAGAAGCAGCTTTATATAAAATTAAGGAAATTATGGAAAAAGGGATTTTAAAGAAAACAAATTATGTATAAATGTAAATAAATTTAATTGGAGCGCGGATGGAAAACCTTTTCTACTTTCAGTAGCAAATTTAATTAAATATAATTTCTAATAAATTGGCACACAAATAAAATGAATGAGCCAAGGAAATCAGATTTTTCAATATCAATAAATTATATGGATAATTAATTAAAAATCATAATTCCTAATCATTTCTTAATATGTTCCAGATTTTGTGATCTCTTCAGGTTATGGGATATCTTCAAATTTTCATAAACACATCAAAAGTTATTTATTATTCTTAGTGAGTTTAGATATAACAAAATATTAGAGATAATTTTTATGTTAATTTGAATTAATTTGTATTAGTTAAATAAAATTAAATAATGCATGTCATGCAACTGATTTTTACTTCAAACATTGTTATAATTTCAGAAAACAAACAGCATTTTCTTTTAAATATATTCAATACGATCCGCATTTGGCTACCAGCTGGTTCATCATGAGTAGTGAGTTTCTAAAATTTTCAATTAAATACTGGCGTATCTTGCTCTCTTTATAACTTATTAGCCAAATATATTTAAATTTCAAACTTTGATAGTCACGCCACTCGTATTATTGAAGCCTCACAATTATTTGTTCATTATACTATATCTCTCTCTAATCTGCAATCAGCTTGTTGGGAATTATTTATTTTTTTAACCCATTCACATGCTGAAAGTTACATTTTTTACATATAGTTTGCGATGGTAGTTGATTTTTTTTTATTTTAACTCACGTCAATATGATAACAGCAAATTGATAAAAGCTAATTCTTTTTCCCTCTGACGTGCTCATGCAGACTCAATTTTATATTTTTGTCCTAAATATGTTGCTGAAAAATATGGTTAAAAACTTTCTTTAAAAATTCATTAAAAATAGAAGCTTAAGTTATAAGTTAAAACATTGATACTATTAAAAGTTAATTTTTAACTGTTTTTTAACTTGATGAGAAAATCATGTTTGTGCCATAATATTTTCGGAAGTTATAGCGGAAAAAGGCCAAAATTTCTTTTCTTACTTTTAATTAATTTAAATTCTACATGCAAATTTGAAAAAGTCGCTCCGAGATGCATATTTCCGGTGTCCAAGGTATGCTAAATTTGGTAGTCCTAAGTGGAACGTTCTGGCCTGTAGAGCACCAAAATACAAAGACGCACACATTGAGATTTATTATAAATGTAGAAAGTAATTTTATCGTCGTATACGAGTATTTACAATTTACCCGAAATGAAAGTTCGCAATAAAATAATCTTGCACATAATTTAACACATTGACAGCCGGCGACCTAAGAGACATTTAAAGCCTGAGCGCCGACAACGTATAAACCACTTAAATCCTAAACGCCGACTTTATTCGCTTGTTTCTGATCGCTGAATAGCCAAAAAAATATTAAAACATTATATACTTTCTTAAAAGAGAACACTTTATTTGCTTATTCGTCACATACATTTTTACGGTAATTAAAAATAGAAACAAAATCGAAATTTTTAATTTATAATTATAGAAAAAAAATACAGTTTCTACAGCAGCAGACTTACATACCCGCGTTTTGCGGGGCCGACTGTCAATGCGTTAAAAATATGAATAATGTTTGAATATAAATTAAAAATCTTTAATTACAAATTCTAGTTATTTATCACTTTTAATTAAAGATTTTAGTCATTATTATTTTTAATTAAAAATTATTAGCCTTTTATCAATTTTTATTAAAGATTTTTAAACGTTACCATTTTTAAATAGATATTATTAGTCATATAGCATTTTAAATCAGATATACCATTTTTAATAATAATATATAAAAATTTAATGAGATATTATTAGTCATATAACATTTTTAATTCAAGAGTATTAGCCATTTAACGATCTTTAACCAGCTAATTAAAAAATCAATAGAAGCAGTCTAAAAATTGACATCATAATTAATTCACTTATCGAAAATTTAGTGCTAAATATACATAATCTGCTACATAAGAATTTTTAAAAGTTCTTGAAATAAAAAATAGCATGAAAATAATATTTACAACTTTCGGAGGCTCATTAAAACAAATTAAATTCGTGCATATAAGTATTTTTGACTTGAGATTTTGGATGAAAAATGTGAACTTTCAATTGATGACTATTTAAATAAAAAAAATAAAAGTTTTGTAACAACTTTTGATGAGAGTCTTACGATTGGCGATAGTAAGGATCGAGCTCGTAACCTTTGAGTTCATAGCCAAATAGCATAAATACAAGACAAAGAGCCACTCGGTAATGCGATTGTTATCTGGCTTATAAAGCTCCTACTACACATCTACAACCTAAGAAGCAAAAATATGCCAAATTTAAAAGATCTAAATTGAAAGATCTGCCTAGTAGTGTATATATCAAAAATTATACTTCACTAAAATAAATTATGAAACTATGATTAAATTTTCTTTACAGTTTAGAAAAGAACTGATATTAACAGCGCAGATTTCTTTATTTTTCTTTGTGTTTTTTTCTTTTTCATAAATTTAAGGTATACATGTCAATTCCATCTTTCTAATTAGAAAAAAAGGAAAAAATTCTGATTAATTTTCTTTTAAATAAGTTTTCTATGTTATAGAAGCTGAAATAGAAATGTATTAAACGGAGCAGATTTTCATACTGCAAAATAGAAAAATTTCTTCCTCAACATCACAAAAAGTTACAAATCATAGGCATTACAAGAATGAAGAATAATTTACATGGAATTCTCACAATACGCATTCGTACAATTTGGATTGAAAAAAAATTCGATCCTCCAAGAAAAATTAAGTAAACTGAATTTAAAATTTTCATTTCCGATCAATAATTTCATATTTAAAATCATATAAAAGTAATAATGCAATCAATAATTTCATATTTAAAATACAGGAAACTAATAACTTTAATCTAAACTGCTTTACATGAAAAATTAAACAACGAATTGAAGTTCAATATTTCTAGAATAAGATCAACAATAACAGCTATTCGCACCAATGATTCACTTGGTGTTAGGAAATCAAGGAAAAAATATCAGCAGATTTAAGATAACTAACCTTTATTAAATACGTAGGTTGCGACGATCTGACATTTGAGGTGACTGGACTTGTCTGGGAAAATAATATACCCAACTTTTATTTAGGTTTGCTGTTTGTTTTCATAAGAAAGAATATTGTCTCTAAATCCGAAATATAAAGATAATACTTTTATCGTGACCCAAATCCATAGGACTTTTATCGTGGCAAGCACATAGGACATATCCACAGGGTTATCCAAGCAATATATTGTAACACAAAGTGAAAATGTGGTTTACAAAAAAATAAAATTATAATAATAAATAAAAAGGAAAGGAAAAGAAATTATTTTTATTTGAGCTTCAAAAACCATTTTTTACCCTCACTTATACGAATTTTACAAATATAAATTATTGTAATCGACAAAAAATTCGATCTCAAGATTTTGTCAAATTCCGCATTTACGATGTCACAGAATCCGAAAACATATTACCGAAAATATATTTGTGAACAAGATAACCCTGAAACATAATGAGCTAAACGAGAAGAATTTATTTCTAAGGTTTTTCGTAAAGTTTTTATATTTATATCAAATTTTATGCAAATTTCATTAAAAATATGTCAGTCTGGCTGCATGTTTCAGTATAAGGGGAAACGATAGCTAAAAAATGCAAAAAGATAGATAATTTTATATTATATTAAAATGTGTATTATCTATAATATAGAAATGCATTAAATTGGGGAATAAATCCTCAAATAGTTTGATTAATTGCCAGTCTCTACTTCTGCAAGTATATAAATGCAAGAAGTAGCATGCAATACACAATAACTAAATGTAATTTGCTATTCAGTTTCAAATTTCAAACTCTCATAAAATTTTCAACCAAATCTGTCTACGAAAAAAGACGACAATTTAAAGCATTGGCATTCAATTAAATAAATGAAA
This sequence comes from Argiope trifasciata, assembly GCA_026543055.1. Taxonomy (NCBI): domain Eukaryota; kingdom Metazoa; phylum Arthropoda; class Arachnida; order Araneae; family Araneidae; genus Argiope; species Argiope trifasciata. The sequence continues at coordinate 2,888,619 of JAPMOQ010025070.1, read as the reverse complement.
TTTTTTATAAGAACTTCAATTGCAGTCATAAGATCAAAGTAAATGAAGATATCATTTTTGACATCTTTTAGGGTGTTGATGAAAATTTTACATTTTAGTGAATTTAATTTGTATTGCTCTTCGATTATTTTAGACCCTAGCATGTCTAAAACAGAAACTTTTACGTGTAACTGACGAAAAGACATCTTTCAAAGAGTATTTAAAAATATTAAGCTGTTTAAAACATTAATATTTAACTATATTGCCTTATAGAATAATCAGCCCAAATCGAGAATTACTAAACATGATACGGATCCGTAGAAATCTACTTTAATCAGCAACTTGAATTTGTTGATAATATGGAGATTTCAAAGAGCATATAGAGCTATTTTTCTTGCAATTTCGGCAGTTTTTTACTTTCCTGAATCGAGCATCAATTACTTCGATGACAAGATATTATTGGCATTCTTGACGAAGCATATAGAGCCATATTTTTACCTTTTTACGTAGCGCATCAGTTATTTTGTCTACATGATGTTGTAGGCATCCTCGGAAAATGTAAAATGATATATTTAAGAATTATATTATATAAAAATTATATTTAAAAAATTTAAGAATTAAATTATATCATACTTCACCTATACGGATGTCAAAGATAGGCATGGAAAGAGGGCGAAGTATATAACTAATAATTAAAAAAATAGCTACAAATTTGGGCTTCTAAATTTAAAAAATGATTATAAATTCATTAAAATCAGTATAAATCTTTTTTTTTTGAAATAATGGATACTCATTTCATCGGATTTTAAAATACTAAAAAAATTTAGTAATTTTTTTAAATTGTACAAAATATGGTCTTTATATATGCATTTAATAAAAAAAGTAAAATGCATGCAATGTTACGTTGAATGCAAAAAAAAATCTTAGTAACAAGATGTTATAAAAATTAAATTACATGTAAGTTAAACTCATTAACTAATAACCTATTTAAAAAGGAAACATCACTATCTAACGGCATACGCTAATGATAATATTTCTTTTCCATCTTCGAATAACGCTGCTTTATTTTTACCGTTCCATTGCTTAATGCGAAATAAATGGCTCTAAAAAATTAGCTTTACAGGAAATCAATAGGTCGTTAATTTGCCGTGATATTTTCCCAGACAAATTATATTCTGAGATTGTCTTCGAAATTTTCCATTTTCGGAATGGGGAAAATATTGGAATGAATTAGTTGTGTTAAAATGTGTTAGTTAACTACAATATCTAATTTAAAGGGCACGTGTCCTGTTTATATTATATGTTAATGTTCGGTTACTTATGTAAAGGACAAGTGGCGTTCTGCTTATTCAAATACGGGCAAGTTGACGCAGAGTTAAAAAATAGTTTATATTACTATCCGCACTTTTAACATTCATTTTTTAAACTCTACAACGATTATATTCAAGTTTCGTGAAGGCTAAAAATAATCATAATGAAGCCATTGTAGCTATGATATTTAAAGAAAAAAAATTCTTAAATTTTGAACGATATACTGTAAATTTCAAAGCATTTAAGGAATGGTTTCTTTATAAAAAAATCAAATATATGAATTTTTATAGGTATACATGAGTACCTTACACAATACAATTTTCAAATTCATCATTTAAAAAATTTTTGTGATATGAAATATCATACAAAGTATTGTAATTGTAAAAATATACAACGTCGAGTATTTGAAGAATCTCTATATTTCAGATATCCACAAATCCAAAAAATTCCTCTTTGGAATTATACATAAGAAAATGCGTTGTTTTGCATAAAAACTAACTTTTGCTTTATATGAAAATTGTAGACTTCCACAGAATCTTGAAATGAATTCCAACAAGTGCAATAAACACAATAACTTCAAAGAACGAGGTAGATAAATATTTGTAAAATATTTTATCACCATAATTATGTGGTTTCTTATGGCACTTGCCACTGAACAAGCCCACTGTTTCGAAAACAGCGATTTACGCCAATAGGGTGCGTCTCTTGTTTTTCAGTAGCGCCACGTGGGGCCAAGACTTCGACTTTGCCATTAATGCTTCACCGTTTCGCATCACCAACATCTTTTTACTGGATGGCACAATCACACATCTCACAGATAGAACAGGAGAAGAATAACCACGTCCAAACAGTGATTCGAACCCAGGACGCCCAGATCACGGTGAAGACGAGTTTCCCCTATGCCAAGACGTCGGTACCTTAGTTACAGATACGCATAAAGTGTCTTATAAATTTCATCGAGATCCTGTCCTCTTTTTGTTTGTACATTAGCTTAGTTTAGTTTAGTTACATTAACGTCCCGTTTAGAGCAGCACGAGGTCTATTTTGGGACAGACCTCATAATTTTGAACCACGGTCAGATGACGAGGAAGACACCTGAAGTGGCGCCCCCCTCTCTACACCACACCAGCGGGAGGACGTTTGGACTGACAGATTTAACGTGCAAGAGACCCCCTCACACGTCGGTTCTTCCGTGGAATTGAGTCTCGAACCTGAAACCCTCCGGCTCCGAAGCCGAGACCTTACCACCAGGCCACCGCGATCCATTTGTACATTAGCATACATAAAAATGTATTGATTGGAGACTACTCCCGTTTATTAATTTTGTTGCTTTTTTACACAAACAGTTTTGATGAAGTTAACAATTTTCATCCTTTTATGCCAAGAGATTTCTTTTTATACACTCAAGCAATTTTTTAATTATTTCGCATATTTCTTGTGAGCTGTATTGTGGCGGCTCTCCATTACGGAACGAGTTTTGTTCCTTTATTTATTATTCTTATTTGTAATTGTCAATTTATATTTTTTAAAAGTGGTGGCAACACCAACTTTTGTTTCCTTTTGAAGTTTTGATTATTTCATGTACATTTAATTTGTTAAGTAGTATTGTATTTTTTTGTAAATAATTTGTCTTCAATCAGAACTCAGAAAAGTGGTATTCTTTAAGAAGGAGTAAGAACTATTTTTTCTGGAAGAATGAATCACTTTTTTTTTTGTAATCTCCTAGTTATTCTTTTTTATTGTAATCTCCTAGTTATTCTTTTTTATTAAAATCTCCTAGTTATTCTTTTTTATTGTAATCTCCCAGTTATTCTTTTTTAAACAATTTTTGTCAAAACGAAATCTGAATTCGAAAAGAATAAAATAAAAAGGCAGTTGTGTTCTGGCTATGAAGGTCTATGTTTGTTTCAATAAAACCTTTTTTCGATATGATGGAGTTGGCTAGTTCCGAAGTGAGATGGGGTCTAAATTAATTATGATAGTGTCTAGGGCAAATCTGCCCACACTACAGAATTATCTTCAAATTACAGCGTAAGAAGATTAGACTTGGAGAAAATACTTTATCAAATACACCCACATAAGGGTTGATAGTTAAGTTGAATCAGAGAAGGCAGAAGAAGAGGATTTAAAGCAATGGTTCCAGTTAGTGGTATTCGAGCGGTGCCGTGGGTAAAGGCTCGTGGGAGGTTCCAGATGCACAGGTTAAAAAAAACTTGGCTGCTACTTCTGAAGTTTGATTGTTTCAACAGATAAATGCATTATACGAGTGCTTCAAAAATAGATGTTTTATTAACCTAATTTTCAAATATTTTCAGGCCGAATACTTTCCGAATATCATCATTTGTCTGAGGGCATTCTATGCCCTCAGAAAAATTGCCAATCCAAGTTCGGGTTCATGGTAGTTCGTTCAATTAAATTTTCACCTTAGTGGCTCGCTGTAATAAAGCTAGATTCTTATAAATAGTTTAAAAAGCCAAAAGTTTGATCCACTTGACATTACCTCTAACCTTTAGTATGCAAAGCCTCGTTCTTAGTTGAAGTGATCTGCACGGATCCACTATTAAAAAACTGGATAGGAATTTTGCAAAGACTAGATAAAGTAGCGTAAATTATGCTCAAATTTTGAAACCGGCAAATTTCATAATTTGTTGTTATTGTCAGATTTTAAATTCTGATCAATTATTGTTAAAAGACGATTATTAACAATTAATAAATGAATTAGATAGTGATGCCAAATTTATATTAGTAATTGAGTTTAAGATGTTTTTAAATATGAGAAATAATAAAATTTAATTTAAAATATAACAAATTTTTAATATATCACTATTTAAAATTGCTACAAAATATTTTTTTTCATATTCCTTCACCATATTTTATACAAGATATTTAATAATACTCTTTAAATGGCATATGTTTTATATTTGTAAGAATAAAAATATGTTTAACTTTTATCTCATCTGTCATCTTGCTCTGTGATCAAGATGCAAAAAAAAAAAAATTGTTTTGAACAATTTTTTAAACATTAAATATACTATATCCTGAAATAAGAAAGTTCAATAAAGCATAATGTATGAATGCGTTATCCAATAATATATTCAGGAAACACTGTGAAATTGAAGTTATTAAACAAATTATATGCTATTAGCATCTTCAAACTTCTCCAAACCTTCTGATCTTTTAATAAATCTTTCAGAAGATATATGTATTAAATATAAGAGCTAAGAAATTATTAGTGTTAATAATTTCAATTATCTCTAATGATGTCCTTAATTGCTTCTAATTTAAAGAATACGCTATGAAAATTGCTAATTAATGGCGAGTGAAATATCCCAGAGAAGTAATAATCATATGTAATTACATTCATTATCATTATAAGAAATAAGTTTTCCTTTTAACAGCATTTGCTTCAATTAAATGAATATTTAGATTATTGACAATTTAAATACACCATTGACTCTTAATCGCCATAATTGTTAAAGTAACAAAACATAGTTTGACTTCTTCCCATCATTTTGTTATTTAAAATAGCAATATCAATACAAAAATTTATTTTTATAAAATGGCTAAAGATATTACCTTTTCATTAGTTGTAGTTTAATTAATATATACATAGTTTTCTTGTCAAACCCTTACAAGGAACACATAAATGATGTGCGATGCGAGTTTAAAGTCTTCCCTTAAAACTTCAGGAGTTCATACTTTTAAACTTCATCAGATACTTTAATAATAATTACGTTCGATTATCACCTTTTTCTTTCCCGTTATTACAGTTAAGAGATTAATTATAAAAAGTTAAGTTAATTAATTATAGTTTTTATCTTATAAATTTCGGTAAAATTAAAACAAATATGCAGATCAACACTGGATGACATACAACAAGATATTGCTCAGTACACTGTAAAAGTTTTCTTTACAATCTAACAAGACATGGTCATGCGATCATACATAAAACTGATTTCTTAGCTTGATTTCATCAAAGATTTCCTTTAATAAATGTTAACCAAAAGCAAAGAAATGTAAAATCGTACACGAAATATTATTAGTAATGAGCATATCTTGATACTTTTAATAGTAACACGTTGTTTAGGAAAATTCCAGAATCAGATAAAATGTCAAATTCCCCTTAAACTTATAATGGCACTATATTCTAAATGAAAACACGATAATCTTTAATTTTCACAAGCTTTTGCAAAGAAATGCTCTTGTTATTTACAGCATTTAAACTAATTACAACGTATTATTTAACATTTACTTTGGATTTTAATAGGAGAAATTTTTCATACTTTAAATTATTCTTAACTGAAATAAATAAATATGATTATATTGAGATTACGAACACACAATGAACATCAAAAATTAAGTGATGACTAGGAAGGAGAATTTTAATTGATTGGATTGGATTGGATTCTAAAATATCCAGGTTGTAACTGCATTCTTCAAATAATAATATATTTATTGTCCTCATTATCTAAACTCGACTCAGAATTGAAAGGTGTTTTCGGAAATAGTATCTATGCAGAAATAAAATGGGACATAAATCTAATTTAACTAATTAAAAATTCAATTTCTTTACATATACTTTAATATCATTTAATTGCTGAAAAAATACCAATGATACAAACTTATAGGATAGGAATATAAAATTCACAGTAATTCTAAAAAGACAAACAGAAAAGAAACAAATCAAACATAACTTTTTTCATTGAACAGAAAATACTTATTTAATATGCTACATGGAATTTTTTCAAATCTAAAACACTGATAAAATGTTTCGGAAAATAAATATTCTATTACCAATCTATACGATAATTTATTTTTTCAGTTATTTTATATTAATATAATCATTAAGGTATTAATATCTTTAAAGAATAGACAAACTTATTTCAGAGTTTTTTTCCTTCAATTTAAGAGCAGTGCATACATTTTTTGCTTTTAATTGTAAAAAAGTTTTTCTTCATAGCAACTAAAAATCCAGACATATAAAAAAACAATAAAAGATTCGCACATTCAGATTATTCTCAGAATTAATTTCAAATAAAATCATTATCTCATAAAAATGATTAAAAACCGTTGCAATTAAAATAAATTCTTGAATCAATTAATTCAACTGCTTTTCGAACTAGACATAAAAACTCAGGGGGGGGGACTAGTAGATGTAAAACATTTTTTTTACATTTTTCAAAATTATTTGGAAGTTAAATCTTTATATCCTAAGCTAAATATGCAAAAACTCAAAGAATTATCATGATCGAAATTTAATTCAAGAATAATCTAATCTATTAAGAGACATAAGTTTTTTAAAATAAATTAATACAAAAAAGGATCCAATTTTGAAAATTCTCCACAGTAAGATAAGCTTTTAATTTTCTTTACAATCTTTCTTTTATCTTTGGAAAATAAAATAAAAAGTTCTAAAGAAAAATACATTCGATGAAGACTAACATAAAACGATACATACAAACTATATATATTTACTTAATATAAGATATAAAAAAAATGTTTTTTAAAAAACAATATTAATTTTCGGTAATAAAAGTTTAATTCAATAAAATTGTTTCTGCATTTAATTAAATATCTTATTTTTTATGCACAATGACAAAAATAGTTTGATTTAAAAGCAGTATCATCATTAATTGACAATTCTTAAAATAAACACAAATAAAAATTCTTTGCTTTGGTTTTTATCATCATTTTAATGAATTCAAACAATTATTGTTTAGTACTTACGCAAATACATGAAATATTTAAATTTATAGTTGTATTATCAGGGGAATTGCGAGAATATTTTTTTCAAAAATGAAACAATATTTTTTCATTAAGTAACTAATAAATTCAAATTTAATAAAATGAATAATGAATAACATATGCAAAATAAAACTTTAAAAGCGGAGTGTTGCATAACATTAAAAGGTGAAAGATTTAAGCATTACTTAATTTCTATATTGTTTTAAGAACCAACATTTCTGAAAATATTTTATATGAATTAAAATAAAGCATAATGTTATTGCCCAAAAATAATATTTTTATTTTTAGAAATATTATTTACATAGACTGAATAAAGCAAAAGACTTTCCAGAACTTTATCAAAATGTTATAAAAAGTTTTTTTTTGTTTAATGAATATTCAGACAGTGTAATGATAAGGATGTCACAATTCAAACCAGACTAATCTTCTACTCTAATCAATTGGTTGGTCATTTGACTTTCTTTTAAGCCATTTTATGTGGTGCAATATAGGTTATATTTTAATTGCTGACTTCTAAAATTTATTAGAGTACTTTCTTTCACGACTTTATAACTCGCATACCAATCTTGGATGAATTCACTAAGCAGAACTTTAATTATCTTCCCTAGACCACTCGTTAACGCCTTCATAAACTTTAATAACAGCTCTCAAAAGCTGTTTTAAATAGTTAATTATTCCGGTAACTAGTAGGACGAAGAGACACAGGTATGTATAGTATTTCTAAACCGATGCCGTCCTTTTATAGGTATTATAATATTGTTATTAATGACTAAATTAGTGTTGCTGTGAAAAATTAAGAGTCTACGGCCAGTAAACAACCAATAAAGTGATATTCTTTCATTCATTGAAATACAGGGTTGTTTTTAATAAAGTGCAAGGGTTTGAAGGACATGAAAAGAAAAACTACTAAGAGTATGTTAAAGAAATTTGGTATATGTTGTATTTACAAAAGGGAAAATGAATTACAAAATAAAAAATCTTATTAATTTTTTGCACTAGATGATGCTATAGATTATTAAAACGCTTTTTTATCTGCACTATGTCAAGATAAATATCACTTCGATTTTAAAATCATTGTGATGATAAAAATCACATATATTTAAGTTTCAGCCATAATTTTATCAAAGGTAGTACATGCTCTGTTCGTAAAGTATTACCAAAAGAATTGCAATTATAGTGTTGCTTTGAAAGAATATCGCTTTTTAAAGATTTGAGAAAAGAACCGATGTTTGTGAATGGCTTAAAGAAAATAATTAACAAATTTGAAGCTACAAGAGAACTCAGAATGCCCCCTGGAACTAGAAGATCTGTGAATCAGAAAGTTGTGGAGGAGACTAGGGAAGCAATCGTTTCAGGGTTAGTGGATCAGTGGACCTGTAAGAGCAAGAATTGCATCAAGGACTTTTTCCAAGACCATTGGCGATTGTACTCACAGTCTTGCTCTACATTTTGAGATACTATCCTTATAAAATTGAAATTTTGCAGCACTTGCATCCATGAGATCCACAACAGAGAACTGATCTTTGCCAACTTCATTCTTGTCAGAATTGATGAAGACGAATCACGGATTATAAAGATTTTGTGAATTAAGCACATTTTACTTTATCCGGGTAAGTCAACAGCCATATCTGTAAAATATGGGGCTGATTTAACCTGTATATTGTTTTAGGGAAACACTGCTGATTATATTATTGGGGCATTTTTTTTCTTAAATATTTAGTTCGCTGCACCGTAACAGGCGCTAGTTACACTGAAATTTTAGAAAGTAATGCGATTCCTGCTTTGCAAGGCGGAGTAACCTTACATTATTCATTACATTACACAATTGCTTCACCGAAATTTAAGTGAGGATCGTATAGATAGCAAATATTTCCGAAATTTGTGGCCACCTTGTTCACCTTATTTGATATTTAAGAAAAAGCGTCAACAAGGACAAACTTTGCGTTACAAGACATGTCCTAGAAGTTCAGAAGAAAACACTAGGTGCTCCAATAACCAAATAATTGAAAATGCCTTATATACACAAAAATAACCCCTCGAACCTAGCTTGAAATTACTTCTGTAGCATTGTAAGGGAAAAAAGTTTTCTAAGAAAAGCAATTAAAATTGCATTTATATCCAACTTTAAAAAGAAAGAAAGTAACACAAGGCACGTATATGCAATTCTACTTCTTAAAAAAACCGACATATTCTCATCTCTCCCATACTTTGAGAACCCATATCGGCACCTAAACACACTTAAACTCACAACCGTTCCCCAAAGTACCAACTTAATGACCTGGTAAATTAGATTTCCACACAACCACTAAACACTTCTAGGGATTGGAAAGAAAAAAATAAGTAGCAATGAAAAAGGAACTGGAAAAATCTATACAGATAGGCATCATGGGAGTTTCATACCTGTCAGTTTTTAGAAGACGATGAATCAAAGTAATGTAGCTCGTTGAAACATTGTTAGAAAAAGATCTTTCGCTATTTTCTTTTTCATTCCGTAACTGAACTGCAGTAAATGAGCGAAGTTTTCAAATCTGTGGAAAGAAGAATATACACGAGGGACTAGAAAAGATTTTGCTCGTCAGTTATTTAATTCGCCCGGTATATATGCTCGGGTTTAGAAAGAAATATGGATAGACTTTTAACAGAATTGCGCCAAAGTAATGTGAAAATCATACTGGATAGATGTGGTGTGAAACAATGATAGAGAGCTTCGAGGAAAAAGCGTAAATGGAGGATATATTTTATTAATGCTCTATGATGGTATTTTATTTATTATTTTATATATTGAAAGTACTATAGCTTTTCAGCCATCCATAAACCGTTGTTTAAAGCTCCAATGAATAATAAAAAACCTAATTCAATTCTTACTTAGATAAACAAAGAAAATTTTGTATTTAAGTTACTTTCTATTAAATAATTATCAAAAAATGTTTGAATTTTTCAAAAATTCACCTCGGCTTCTTCACTTCCGCCTGAAAAATACCGAAATTCTTGTATTTTACTGAAGGAGCTACTGCCTATCGATTTCCATTTTCATTACAGGCTACTAAAACTCTTTTTAAATTATTAAAAATGAATTAAACTTAATGAATGAATTAATATTTAAAAAACTATATTAACATCTCAAGTGTCATTCTCTACAAGTTTAAAAATGCATTTGAACTTCAGTGGATGAATAAAAAGCATTTTATGAACGATTGGAAATTTAAACAAATATATAAATAAATGTGGGGAAAGCGTGATCTAATAGTAGGAATCGAAAACGATTTCAAGGAACAAAACAAATTCATTAACAACTGTTATTGCTATGTACAATTATGATTATTTAATAAAACAATCACAAAGATTTAGGTCCTCTCCAAAAGCAGATGTTGCTAATTTTGTGAGGTAGACCGTTCATGTGAAACCCAGTATTTGTCTGGAATTATTATTATTGCATCCTAACCGTGTTCCTTAATGCGGAAGAATGAATGAAAACCGCTCGCTTCTAAGGCTCATTTGACAAGAATTAGCGCCACGGCATCGGTGGCCTGGTAGCAAAATATCGGTTTCTGAACTGGAAGGTTTCAGGTTCGAGACCCGATTCCACCGAAGAACTGTAGTGTACGCAGGTACGGTGCATGCTAAATCACTTGGGGCCAATGGTGTGGTGCGGAATTTTGTAGAGATAGTGGAAGTCAAGTGTAATCCGCTCTCGGTTCAAAATTAAGAGATCCATCTCAAAATAGCTCCAATGCTTATTTAAAACAAGGCACTAATAAAACTATTCTAACTAAGCCAAGAATGAGGGTGAAGTAGCAAGACTATAGCGAATGAAAATTTTGTTAACTAAATTGATTGATTCGTTCGGATGAAAGGCGGATGCTGGAGTCCCAGACGGATATCCCCAGCTGACTACATATATGCAGTTTTGTGACATTTCAAGACGAATTTACAAATATCCCTGCTTCTTATTCTTTCCGAAAAAGAAGTTTCAAAGAATTTCTCTCATCATTCTGACAATGTTCATCAAAATGGATATGGGAAACTATGGCACTGATATGACAAAATCTCGAATCTTAGCAGTGACTGTCTATGAAAAGTAGCCATACTCATACATAACCTTTGATAACGAATCAATTTTGTTTCCCATTCTTGTCATTTCATATGGTCCATAGAAGGCAGAAAAAAATACAATTTATCGTAGTTAATCTGTTATCAGTAGTAACAATATATACACTTTTTTATTTTGAACATAAATTCAATTTTAGTTAAGTATCCAGGTATTCAAAAGAAATATAAAATGAGCAAAATATCTAGTGAATGCTGAATAGTGGATCAAACATAAATGTTTTATAATTTTTAGTATCATTTAAAATTTTGGAAAATTTAAGTAAAAATTAACTGTTGACTTTCAGATTCACCCATTCCTTATTTTAATATGTAATGATTGTATTTTAGGGTAACTTGTAATAATAGTTGCATAATATAAATTAGTTATACAAGAAAGTCAAAAATTATTATGTTCACAAAACATCACGCAAAAACTCACTTGACATTTTTTTTTTTGAAAATTATGTTTTGCAATTTTTCTTCTTTGTATATTTTATAGTGCTAATAGCCCGAACATGTTAAATATAATATTACATATACCTCTTACACAAACTTAACACTTAACACCACACCACACCTCCGTTTCTAGAGCTCATGGGGCCCCTTTCCGGTTTGGTATAGATGTAGGTGGACTTTATTAAACAAAAAAAACAAAAAAAAAAAAAAAAAGTACACTACAATGAATTTGAAAGATACAGAAAAATGACTAAATACATAAAAATACAACATAGCAAGTGATGATAAATGCTAGACTGAACTTCTTGAGCTCAAGAAACTGGATGAATGAGCATAGTAATATACAGTATGAATGCACAAAAGAGTTAAAATATTGAGAGGGGGATGAAAATTAAGTTATAGATAAAGTACGAGCTGTATTAAAATGGTGTCCTAAGAAAATAGTAGAGTTACTCTAATTGAAGCAGATCTCCCTGATCAATTAGGAATCTAATCATGTTTATGATTCTACTTTTGGATGATGAATTACTAAGGACTCTTTTGTACCACAGACTTTCTAGCGATGATGAGGGTTTTCTGAGGTGCCATGAAAGAGTAAAAGGGCAAGAAGTCGCATAGTGAATGGGATCTCCGATTTCTCCACAAGAGCAGTAATCATTTGCTGATAGATGAAAGCGGTGAAGAAAAGACGGGAAAGGTCCATGTCCAGTAACAAACAGGATTTCCTCACGAGTCCAGGAGAGTGGTTGCAATTTTACTGTTTTGATGACTTTAAAAACAGAACGACCCGTGTTTCCATTATCCCAAAGATTTTGCCATTTTCGTATAAATATTTTCTGCAGTTGCTTTTTAAGATGACATCGGGGCTTTGGGACTTCCAATGGAACACCTTCAATAATAGCTGCTTTTGCAAGAATATCAGCTTCTTCATTACCCCGATAACCGGCATGGGCTTTGATCCATCTTAAGAGGATGTTTGAGTTCTGGAGGAGAAGGAACTGAATGTCACGGGCGAGTTGATGAGGGGAATGGGGATCTTGTACTGCTAGCAAACTTGAAAGACTGTCTGTCCAGATTTTTATTGTCTCGTTTTCTTCACTAGCTCGGATGATGGCCCTTTTCAGTCCAAGCAATTCGGCTTGAAACACAGTGTGGAATTCCTCCAGTTTTCCTTTCCATTCAAGAACTTTTCTGCCATTTTCGAATGCGCAATAGGAACACCCTGTTCCCAGCTCTGTTTTGGACCCATCTGAGTAGAATGTTAACCTGTTATCCTCTTCGAAGGGCTCTGTTGTTGAAATTTGTGCCCCTATCTCAAACAAAGAAGGGTGGATGGTAATATTCCTGACTTTTTCTTCAAATTCTCTTGGGTAATATGTTTCACCTTCAAATTCTATTTCTTTCTTTAAGGATGTGATATTGATGAAGAGGGCTTCTTGTTGAGCTTTCAGGTGAAGTGGCATAATGCCTGTAATGACCTGTAAAGCTGCAGTCGGGGTTGTGCGGTATGATCCAGTTATATATAGGAGGAAGATCCTTTGAATAGATGCTAATTTTCTTTCCAATCTAGGAGAAGATGAAAGGGACCAAGCATTTACACCATGTAGGAGCATCCTCTCTGTGACTGCTTGGTATAGGGTCCTTCTGAATCTTTGTTGTAGTCCCCAGTGGGGACCTGCTATGCGGCAAAGTTGTTGATACTGGCTTATGGCCTTAGAGCCTTGTTCTTGTATGTGGGAAATCCAGTTTAACTTTTCATCTAATATTACTCCCAAGTATTTGAGAGATGATGTTCGTTTAATAGACTGGTTGTTCCAACGAACAGTTGGTCCCCTAGACAATTTCCCTATTAGTAAATATTGTGATTTTTCTATTGAAATTTCAAATCGATTTTTATCGGTCCATATTTTAAAAGTTTTGAGTGCTAAGTTTGCATACATTTCCAGTTCTCGCCGAGTTCTCCCGCTGATGACAAATGCGAAATCGTCCGCATATGCTTGTAAATGAATCTCTCTTGGCCAAGTTGTTTTTAAAATTTCATCTGCTACTATGTTCCAAAACAGAGGAGATGTACAAGATCCTTGGGGGCAGCCTTCTTACACAAACTGAGAGTGAATGGATATGTCAAACCAAACTATAATTTATATGCACCCATACACCAAAGCAAATACAATAATTTCTTTAATGAAATGACCATTAAGAGATTACCAACTCATTTTTAGAAAAATATTTCTTGAATATGTCTATATATGTGGATATGGAAAACGAATGATAAATTCCAAATTTATCTGCTCTTCCTAATTTTAGTGAGTACAATATTTTGAAATAGCTTTTTCATGATTAGACAATTTAGGCAAGTCAATTAATTATTTTTAAATATCTTATTGTTTCAAAAGGATAGCTAAAAATTTAGTGTCAAGTATCAATGCTTCTTAGAAGATTGATTTTTTAAATGTGTTATTTTAATCATTTCAAACCTAAAACATTTGACACCTCAGCCATTTTAGCAATCTAGGGGCTGTTATTTCCTGAGGTAACAGCATCTGACATTGCAACTGCATTAAACAAACAAGTGTCAGAATCTCATTAGTCTTGTTCCGCCATTCTATTCAAAGAACTGAATAGAATACTTAAGCTGGGCTGGATTGAAAGCTTCTAAATTGAAATCCATCAGGGGGTTTATTTTGATACCTATTGTGAAATGTTGTGTAAAAGATTATTTTATTAAGTGGTGAAGTAGAGCAGAAGCAGTTAAAGTTTAAAATCGAATAAATTGAGTTAGGAACTGAAGAAAACGCAAAAAAGAGGCAACAGATTTGAATATAAATAAACAATGATTTTATACGTTTATTAAAATTAATGAAGAGAACCTTTAACTGAGGGCGAATAATCAAAAGTAAAGAATTTTATAAATGTCTTTTACTTCGATTATATTTCAGTTATTTAAAAAAAGATGAAGGTATTCTGATTTCAAAATTTAAATTCCGACAAACATTTCTAGGACACACAACTCACAAATAGTTTTTGTAAATCTGTGGCAACACTACCTCATCTGTGCGTCGTGTATTTTGTGGCTATGCTATATACCAGTGCTCCGCAACCTTTTCTCACTTACGACGCACCCTATTTCTTTCTAGAATTCCGCGGCACACCAAAAGTTAAAGTATATACAGTGGGTAAAAAAAGTTTCCGTACGGTCACTAAATTTAAGAATAAATGAGCATAATTTGTAAAGTATTGCATTTTTTCTTTAAATACTGACTATATGCGTTTAGTATTAGTCTATAGAAAGAGATTTTTGTAAATTTTCATTTTTAAAAAACGAGAAAAGCATATTATTTGCAATATCTAAGGTAAATTGAAATTTGCAGTGCAAAAAAAGTTTCCGTACGCTTTATGCAAATTCTTTCTGAAGTGTTTAAAACAGGCCTGTAGTAAATCTTTGACGTCAGAAAGTTAATCACTGATAAGAAAACAACATTTTGACAGTTGTTGAGTTTAAATTTGTTCTTGATCGTCTCAAAATGGAAGTTCCCAGAGCTATTCGGCAATTAGTGATTAAATTGCAAAATGATGGATAATTCATGAAAAGCATTAGTGAAAGGATTAAAAAATTGAAGTCTACTGTGCAATATATCATTGAAAGATATAAACTTCATTCACTTGAGGATAGAGATCGATCCGGGAGGCCGTCAAAATTAAATCGCGTGCATAAGAGAAACATCTTACGCCAAGTTCAAGAAAATCCACGAATTAGTGCTCCGGAGTTGGCAGCTGTTTTAATGGTTTGTTACAACATTAAAGTCTCCATTCAAACCGTGAGAAATGTCATTAAAAAAAGTGGTTATCATGGACGTGCGGCCCGGAAGAAACCCTATATAAGTTTGTACAACAGGAAAAAGCGCCTCGAGTTTGCAAAGAAGCATGTAAGCAAGCCATTATCTTTTTGGGAATCCATTCTTTTTAGCAATGAATCAAAATTTAACATTCATGGGTCAGATGTCCGAGTTATGGTGTGGAGAAAACCAAAGAAACAAATGCTAACTAAGAATTTATGCGGAACTGTGAAGCACGGTGGTGGCGGTGTTATGGTGTGGGGGTGTATGAGTGCTTCTGGAGTAGGAAATTTGCAGTTCATCGAGGGAAATATGGATCGATATGGATATCTGGATATTCTTAAACAAAATGTATTATCCAGTGCAGAGAAACTATCTCTGGAACTGGATTTACTTTTCAGCAGGACAACGATCCTAAACACACCTCTAAGATTTGCCAAGAGTGGGGCCTTTACTGTTAAACAACAATTTCATAGTCCTCCCCAGTCACCCGTTTTAAACCCCATTGAACATTTGTGGGAAGAAATTGGCCGAGAACTTTAAAAATATTACATAAAAGACAAAGTTGAGCTCAAAAGTGCCATTAGTAGCATTTGGTGTAATATTTCCCCAGAAACAACAAAAAAAACTTGTAGGGGTAATGCCTCAACGTCTAAAAGAGGTGATAAAGGCCAAAGGAGGGCCCGCTGATCATTAAATGTATATTTGTTAAATGTATTTTGCATTTTTGTAAACTTTTTTCGTGTGCTAGGGCACCGTACGGAGACTTTTTTGTTCCATGTTTACAGCATTTTTTGAGTTTTTAAGATTTATTATTTAATTTTGTCAGTATTATCATCCTTTTAATGTGAATAAATATTAAATAATATTAGTTTCAACTCATTTTTAAGTTTTCATTTTTATCATTATGAATTTTATGTGACAAATTAAGCTTTGATTTGCATTCGTATCTGCGTACGGAGACTTTTTTTACCCACTGTAGGTGTTGATTGATACATACATTTTGCAATAAATGTTTGTTTTTTATTTGAAAAGTACACATACATAAAACCAAAACATATTTATTTCTACGCAATCATAATAATTATTATTGTGATACCTGCGCTTGTTTCAATGAACACAAAAGTTTTATATCCGGCTCAGTATTTGACAGCGCGACTCGAAGTTCTTGGTCAAGATCTTTTAAGCATGACTACTTATCATTTTTAATTAATACAAGAGTTGAAAATCTTTGCTCACATAAATATGTCGTCGAAAATGGAAGTAATGTTAAGACTGCTTTGTAGTAATCTTAACATGGATATTCTTTTTTAACGTAAATCCAGAAAACATCTAAGGGAACTTCGGAGAAGTATAATTTTAAAGTCATGCCATTATTTAAATCTGTAAATTCCTCTCGAATTTGTAGAGGTAGTGCTTTACGGTCATTTTGCTTTATTTATGATTAATTTGGTGGGCCTTGGCGTTTACACAACACACTATGCAGTTTTCAACTGTTCTCACCAGGCGACCATTGAATAATTATTTAGTTATAATAATTATTCTATAGTATATTTAGAAAAATAGACATTATTATGAAAAAAATTGCCATTGTGTATTAAAGACATCATGAAAAATTGTAAATACAATGTATTTGACCGCGGCACACCTGCATCTGGCTCATGACACACCAGTGTGACGCGGCACACCGGTTGCGATATACCATTTTAATAGTTATACATCTGCAATTTTATTAGTTATTTTACCATTTCCATCAGAATTCATTTCAGCTCTTTGCTCCCCGATTTAAACATATTTATTTATATTTTGCTTTGCTTATTACAGTTACCTTGTGTTGATTTTATGTTTTGTTCTCCAGTATGGTTGAAATGTTGGAAGTTTACTGATTAAACGATAAATGCTAATTCCTCGTAAGTAATTTTTCAGCTTCTGCCTTTACTCTCGAATAATTATCTAAAAAAAGATACAAATAAATGTATTGCCCCACATATATCTCTATCGATATAAATCATTCGATAAAAAGCAGGTAATATCTCATACCAAATTTATTTTTAATAGAATTTTAAAATCAAAAACATAGTCCAAACATTTGACTAGCCACTTTATCCAAGATTTTAAAAGATAAGATTGGTCCTTTTTAACTGCTTGTAATAGCACTTGAAATTTTCTTCTCTGACTATAAGTGCGGCGTTAAGACTAACTGCCGCACATGGACTAAGAACAGAGGATAAACTAAAAATTTATCTAAAATGAGCAGAGAAAGGAAACAGTTTTCTCCTTTCAGAATGGGAAACTTAACTTGGCCGATGATAATAGACCATTCAAAGGAAAATAACCTTTGTGTTATCCGTTGCAACTTGTATTCAAACCGTATTTAATACGCTCAGGAGTCAATACCCACCAAATGTATTCTTTCAATTATATGTACATCATTATTAGAGAAAATGCATAATTATACCTTACGTTTTATTGCAAAAAGTAAATACTGTATTTCTTAAGCTATCAACAAAATTTTAGGCTAGTCATTTAATAAATTACTAAAATAAATTTGCTTTATATTTTTCCCCCATTATTAAAATGATTTTTGATTTACCTGGCATATTTATTCCTCTTAATGCAAGAATTTAAAAATGTATTTCCTTTAGGGCATTTTTCAAAACACTCATTGCCAACATAATCACATATCTCAGAAAAAAATGTTTAGTTATTTTACAAATGCAAAATAGTCTCATCAGTATACGAAAGATATATAGCAGTAAAAAAATATAATAATTAAATGCTGTAAAAATATAAATATGCTGTAGTATCATAAAGATACCATAGCATGAGTTTAACGAATGCTTATAATAATTTGTAAATTATTCACAATTATTCTAAATATTTGAGAATTGGCCCGATTTCGGTTTTAATTTTCCCACTGAAAAAATTGAATGCTTTTACTTTTCATGTATCTACGTTTTTCAGTCTGATATGGTATTTTGATATTTGTTATTGTTTCAATTTTCAATTTCAAACATTTTTTGACAATTTTCAGAAACCATGTCAAAAAGAAATCTTGAAAAGTAAAATCAACAATAGAAATACATTTTTTTTAAAACGGAAATTTATTAGATCGCTGTCACAAGCTAATTATGAACGTTAATGTTACTAGTCTCAATACAAAATGAACAATTTTCATACGGAATTGCAGATAGAGTATCGCATAAGCAATAACCAATTTTGCGATAAAAAAAATTATAAAATAGAAATGTTACGGGTAAAAATAAAAGATATCTTGCTCATAATAAAAGTAAAATGTGTCCGTTTCCTGATAATAATATATTGATTTCATAAACATTTTATTGCTGTACAAAAAAAAAAATATATGCTTGTAATATCTTAAAAACTTGTGGCGTTTTTTTTACAGTTTCACTTTAATTCCAGTTTGGGTTGTTTCGTTGAAAAATGTAATATTCCAAACTTACAATTGATAGCACTAAAACTATTGATTAAATATATATGTAAAATTTAATTTTTTCATAATTTAAGCTTTCAAAAATGATGTTTAAAAATTTACCTTATTAACAAATATTTTCTTTAATTAGAAAAAAATTCAATTACACATTATTGATCAAACACATATTAATTTCATATACTCACGAAAACATCAAAATTTTTCGTAATTCCAAAATATAAATCATTAGACCTATATAAATTACTTTTTTATCATGACATAACATATTCAACATAATATAAAGACATACGAGTTATAGTTCATACTTACTATATAAGCAATCTCCATATATGGGTTCCGAAAGAAATAACGTATATCACAAGCCAGACTAATTATCGGAAGAATACTGTATTTCCAATTTGGCTATTTGGTAACACAATTTATTACAGTGTATGTCACATTATGATGTCCATACGGAGAAAATTATTTGACATATTTCAATTAATATCACATTTACCATTTTCGGACATGGACATTGCTTTAAATGGGATACCAAGAGTCTATTTATATATCTTTATATCTGATATTATATTCATATATAAGAATATAATACTTCAATTAAAAACATATTCATCTATATAATATTCGCTTAAATTTATATATCTTTATGTAAGAATGTAGTATTTCGATTAACAACATATTCAATTATATATATATTAAAATTTAAATCCAATTCAGAATAAGGAATAAATGATGTATAACTTTTTTATATAAATAATAATTATAATGTTTAACACAAAAATTCAGAATTAATGAATATTTTTCTATTGAAGAAAATAAAATCACAATATTGCACTTTGATATAAAGTAAAATAATTTAAATGTGGATTCACAATTCAAAGATTAAAAAATGAAATTTACGATTGCAAATTTCAAGTAATCATTAAACATTATTTTTAAGGCATTATTTGTTTCAATTAACTTGTCATTAACCCGAATAAAACGATTTGAAAAATTCAAACGAGATTTTTCGGTCAAGTGCCAAAACTTTGCCATCAAGAGAATTTTAAAACTTTAAACAATTTATAATCATTATATTATATTATATAAGTTTTGAAGCTCGACCAATTTTAAGGTGAACAAAAATCCATCGATTTAATAATGACGGATGCGAAATATGAGTTTGAGTTATTGTTTCAAACCGGTTTAAGCTGGTTAATGACTTAAATTAATTAAGACAATTCGTAAGAATTCAGAGAATAATTTGGAAATTAAGTAATAACTTCAGTTGGCAATGAATCGTCAAATGTGACACTATTTGCATTATTTTCTGATAACCCTAAAGGCGAAAAAATTGATGCCTGAAAAGCGATAAAACACCAATTTCTTAACTATGCATTTTTAGGCTTCAAAAGCCTCAAACCAAAACAACATGCTCTCACGTGATATTAAGCAAAATAATTTATCTCTATAATAACAATGATATCAAATATCTACGATTTTAGATTAGTAATTATACTTCCATAAAAAATAAGTGAATTTTTATTCAACGATATATAAAAAATTTCGTTGAAAAAAAAATTATCTATAAAATTTATATCCATAAATACTATTTTAATCTATAAAAAACGATTAAAAATAAACTGACACAACTTAAACAAAAATGAATTTCAAGTTTAAAATAGTTTTCAATTTTTTCATGTATTACATTAAAAACATAGATAAATGTGACCAAAATCTTTAATGAAATAGAAGCATTCATTGCTGAAACTTGAAAATTAATACGCAACTAATTCCCACCAATAAATTCAATAAAAAGAAATCCAATAACTTAATATTTAAGAAGATTTTCTCCCTAAAAGAGTCAAGAGTACTTCAGATTGTTTCTCCCTTTAAAAATAAAATCTAAATGTCACGCACGAATCTTCTAAGCAGATTTCATTCATCCAAAAAATTAAAAATTAATGGATGTCTCGACAGAACTTCCTGGAAAGCCAAAGAAGTTGCTTATGAATTCGAAAACTTCTAATTTTATAACTTCCAGGATTTTTGAGGATGAAATTGCAATTCGTGTTTTTTTTTTCATCCGATAAATTGAAAATGCTGACTTTTATACTACAGGGCTTAAAATAAGAAATTATAATAGTTACAAGAGAGAAAAAAAATCAAAATAGAGCAATGATTCTCAACTTTCTTTTTTGCAGCGGCACACTTAGAATAATTTTCAAATATGGTGGCACACAAAGAAAAAGTTGTTTACTTTAAAAAAGTGTAAAAGTTGTTTACTTGCTTATAATACATTGCATAAGATAGCTTATAATAATACTTTTGAATGTAGAAAAAGATAATATAAAGCAAAAACAACACTGCATTCATTAAGGGATTAATTACAAGGTAATAAGAATAATTTTGATTGGAAATTTGAGCTTGAGGTTTTTAATAGTTTTATTCGTATGTGGTGGTAAAAATATGACAATGCTAGTTTTTAACAGTCAGTAACTTTTGCAAAAACAAAAATTTTCTTTTACAGTATGCTTTTCTTTAGTTTAAACAAACTTTAATCGTAATAAAAGAACCCATTTTGATTTTTCAATTCCTACTATTAGATCACACTCTCCTTATATTTATATATTTTGTTCAAATTCCCAATCGTTAATAAAAAAAAACTTTATTCAACCACTCAAGTTCAAATACATTTTTTAAAACTTGTACTGGATGACATTCGATGCTAACAGAGAATTTTTTCAAACATTAATTCACCGATTAAATTTTTCCGGTAATTACCGCGGTCGCCAAAACCATCACCAAATCGCCAAATGGTTGCCAATCTCTTTTATTACTGATGCAACACCCAATAAATAAAATAAGATACATATAAAAAATATAAGAAAATAAGTAGACATTGAATTAATTTTTTTTCTATATATTACTTGTAACTAAAACTAACTTTTCTAATTCTAAAACTTTTCGGCCCATTGGTTCAGAATTACTAAGAAAGAAAAATGCTTTAAAGTCCTTGTCCTTCTTTATTTCCAACTTTACATTGACAGGGTTGGTGTAAAATTTTAGTCAATGAATTACCGCTGATTGCGAATTCCAGATTACTATACGAAATTTCATCTACTTCAATAATAGATGCATACTCCACCCAAGCAGAGTCTAAAATGGGCCGATGTGACGTTTCTAAATCGCTATGAAATTAAAAGATAAAATTAATGGCCACTAAAAAATTACATCAAGAATCACGACCTGGCTCATTGTCACTAGCGTCACATAAAAACTTAACAATCTTAACTTTAACAGCAAAACCATATAATAAAACTAATAAAATTAGAAAATATAAAATTAATTTAATAAAGTTAAATATTTATCAACATTAAAGGTGAAAAAATATATGTTTGTTTTTGATAGTCTATTGGTAGAACTATTAAGTCTAAAATTACCAACTTTGACATATATCTTAGAGAACACATACTCTAAATGAAAGATTATTTTAAAAATTATGTTAATTTTTTGTTTATTTCCACAATAATTTAATTTCATAAAACTAACTTAATATAATTTCACAAAAACTATTTTATATTTCATCAATTTTTTTTAATACGTCAATTAACAAATATGAAAACCAAGATTTATTTCATATATTTTTCTCGTAAAAAAATGCTGTATGCTAATTCTAAAAACACCCTAAGATTTGTAAACAAAAATCAGCATAAAAATGAGGAGACTTTCTAATTTTGTAAATTTCTTTTTTTATTTACTGCAAGACTTATTCTATTTTTTAGTATTAACTTTAGTATTTTCTGATGTTTTCCAAATAGATGAACGTAAAAGAAAACTAAAAAAATTACTCGGAATCCGAAGAAAAGATGGGAAAAAATATGACTTGACGTAATCTATACGCGACACTTTCCGTCTATAATTTCACTGCATGCCAGCATTTCTAATGAAGGATTAAATAGTAGAAATAGGAGATTTGAATAAGTTTTCATAATTTACAAGCAACGTGTCAAACTTCTTTACTGGTAAGTCTGGTCTGAGGCTAAAAACTTTTTATAATCTCTAAAATAACTTCTTTTGATTAATTTCATAGCCATGCCATTTTAAAAAAATTATCAAAGAAACGGAGTATTCGAAAAAGCCAAATTCTTAATTAACTAAAAAATTTATTTTCACTACATCAATATGATATCTGATCAACATTAAATTTTAAGTAATGAAAAAAATATACTTCCTTAAATAGTTTATTTTCACCATTGATAAAGTGAAGCTTTACTTTAAATGTCTTTTTATTTAAAAAATTGACTTTAGATATATTTTTTATTAATAGTTTTACATATACCAATATGATAATGATAAAGAACGTATTAGCATTAGAAAAAAAATTTTTAGAAATATTTTAGTTTGTGAATACTTTTTCAACCACAGAATATCCCTTACTTGGAATTTCTGTGATTCTCTGTCAGTTGAATGGCTACACATGAGAAAATTATGAAAAGAAAATGTTAAAACTCACATACAGCACACATAATAACACAATAGCTAAACACAATGATGAAAAAAGGTGTATTTGGTAGGGAGTATGAGTTCAAGAATTTTGATGAAATTAATATCCCTTCCAAATGGGCTTGATAGAGGAAGGAAACAAAAATTTATTCAGGGTTTGAGTCTGCGCAGATCAAATATTCGTTATCTTGAAGAAACTGCACAAGAGTTCGAATTTGGGACATTTTGTTTGCCATAACTTTGATTCACCAAATTCATTCCCGATCGTGGGTTGAGAGTTGTGCAATGTGTCTTAATAAATCAACTTAGATGTGGTATTGGTTCAAATCGGTTTAATTATGCATTCACTCTCAGCATTTATGTTTCAAAAACTGAAAATAGATGAAATGGTCAAGTAGAATCCCTTTAATTTCCTCAGTTGAAATATAAATAATTAATAAAGATCAACGTGCAAAAAAAAAATTCAATTCCCATTCTTACGCAGAGCTATTTACTCCTTTCCACATGAAATATACTACAGAATTTCTTGTAATAGATCATTCAACCCTATGTTCGAATCAAATACCACCGCTTATCGATTAGAATCCCCATGGTGCAGGTTTAAGACTGAATCGTCAATCACTCTGGAAGGACTTAGAATTAGGGATGGTTGTTGGAGGTGACTGGCAATGCAGACGATTACAATATTTATCTATGTCTGCTATATGTGCTAAGAATGGAGATCAATAAGATAGAATGTGTTTCTGAATAAAGGATGGTTAAAACTGATTAATCGCCGTTGCATATAGAATAAGAAAAAGGTTATTGTAAGATCACCAAACTAATCTGATATAAATTCCAAAACCAATGAGGAAATAAAAAGTCCAAAAGAGAGCAAAAGATATTATGGAATAAAAGATAAATGTGATAATATGTATGTGATGATATTTTAAAATTCTATTTAAATATTAATTTCTTATTTTTTTATCTTGATTTAACCCATATTAATTTCATGCTAAAAAGATGTCTTAGTTACTGATCCAATTCTTTTCAATTTAATTAACGTTAAAAGGGCTCTGTAATGAGTTTTACTGCTGTTATTAACTATGGCACTTGATATAAACAAGTCCAGTGACGAAGCAAGCAATTTATGGTGAGCTGGAGTAATGGTTTTTGAGTATAAAGGTCGCTGAGCACCCAAGGGCAGAAAGCCGATTTCTAACATATGAAGATGGCCCACACTCCCTTGCACAATTCCTTTTTAGAGGATATGGGATGCAACAATGTTTCATAACTTATTATTTAAATCAAATGAATAATATTGTTGGTCATTAAAATTGTCATCAGATAAACAGTTTCATTTTCAACGATTATATTTTTATTTACGAGATTTATATTTAGTTGGAAATAAAATATTTCTTCGCGTCTCATTATAAATGTAAGTATATGGATTCAGTTTATGATGAAATAAACATTTTAAAATAGAAAACTTAAAGATCATTTTTCTGAGTTTGATATTAGGTATCATAATTAGAAGGTTATATTGTTAATTTTTATTAGTCTAGACGTTCTTTACGGACTTTAGTGTTTATGTATAAACGTTACACATAAATGGAAAAAAATTAATATAGTTTTAGAACCTAAGGGCATGAATTACTTAAGTACATAAAGAATGAAATTATTTATATAAGAACGTAATTTTTAAAAAACAAACAAATATTATAGGGAATGAATACATAAATAAATAAAATTTAATAATTCATGCATTTAAGTCCTATAATTATGCTAGTAACATAAATAATGAACTTGCTCATTTAAGAAAGAAATTTTAACAACATCATGAATAAAACTAAATTTCAAGTCTTTTCCCCTTCTTCTAATATTTTTTTTTTAAATATGAGCATTAAAATTCAATTTTAAATCAACTGGCTTCTTTTTAAAACGTCCAGTCTTTATTGTCACCCTCCTATTAAATTCGAATTGCTTTAATCCAACTTTACGGACATTTTTCTAAATTATATTGTTTATATATTAAAATATATCCCGATATATGAGACTGCAACTACCATTCATTCACAGGAACGGAAACAATTATTTTTTCCTTCGGTTTTGAGACACGTGCTCAAAAATCATATAATAAAACAGCTAATAGTTACTGTTACAATGGTAAAACCCGGCTTCCTGGCATAGGAGTAGCGCATTTTCCCTGTCCCGGGTTTGAATTCCGGTTCAGATATGATTGTTATTCTGTGTTCTATCTGTAAGTAGTGTGAATGTGCACATCTGTAAAATGGGGTTGTGCAAGTCAATGTGAAACCTGAAATAACTAAGTCGTACTCTTGGAAGTAGTTGGAGCTACTGAAAAAACAAGGGTCGCTAATTAGGCTTAAATCGCTGATAACTTTCGGTCGGTGGGCTTGTAATGTGCCATAAGTAAGAATAACAAAGGTAATTTGTTTTCAAAACGTTAATACCAATTTTTTTTTCATTGAAATGCCTCCTCCATAGCAAAACACAGTAAATAGCATAGGAAAGGTACATGTAGAACGAAAATGTCTCGTAGAAGACAGACCAAAAAGAAAAGAGAAATTAACCCATAACAGCAATGAAACAAAAGAAAGCAAAACAATGTATTTTATACCACAACTTTTCTACTTGACCTGCTTCAAATACTTCAATACACGCTGCGTGTGGCAGATGGTGTATAGAACCAAAGCATGTATCATGCTGAAAGGAATCTGTTGAACCTCACATCCCTTGTAGTCATACAACAGTTGCTTTCAATTTTCTTCTCAGTCTGTCAGGTGATGATGATTTTCATGCTAGAGATGCTGTTTCAAAGTTGTTTATAGCCTTTTTTGATATGACGAACACATTCCAATAACAAAAAATCTAGTTCTGCTATTTGAAACTTTTTCCACAGATCATAAATATTAGTGTTTTATTGTTTGTTTTATAAGATTCTTGAGAGCATACTTCAAAATACATTGAACCGAAATTTTATTCCACTCTTTTTAAAGTTATGATAGTTATAATATTTTATATGGGGAGAGATTTTTTTTATAATCCTGTATATATCAAGATATCTTCTAAATATTGTCTGGTATTTAAAATACCGCGAAACAATATCGTACTAATAGACTTAAGAATCATTAGGGGTACACAATATTGTGATAAATATTGATGTCACAGATTGTCCGAGGTCGAAATAATTACTTCGAGGTGTATAAAAACGGTTAAACACAACGAACTTGATAGTTCAATGTAGCAAATCGTTCCTTAATAAAAATATCACCAACCTCAATTTTCCAAATTTTTGCAAGATGAAGAAAAACAATATATCGCAACCAAAATTAATATCATGCATTCTGTTTTCTATATCTACTTAAAATTTAATTTTAGTTAAACCATATCTTTATTCGTTTTTTTTTTTATTTTACTTTTTTTTTCTCTTCCTCTTGCAAAATGTGGAAGATTGAAATCAACGGTTATCTTTGTGGTTATGATTATTTTTGCCATTCGTTGCATTAGGTGCGTCAAATTTTAGCCATGTACAAAAAAGTAAAATAATATATTGTTGAATACAGAAAATTAACAAAAGCATCAATGACAAGATTCTACAAATACTTTACACATCCACAAATGGCATACACTACTGTTGCTGCTAATTTTAAAACGTGTTAATACCGAGAAAAGGTTTGCAAAAGTTCTGGGATCATAATTGGAAATGACATGGTAGTTCCTAAATTTCCATTAATTTTCATTTATATTTCATTATAAAAGTATCACAATAAGAAACTGTTATGAATGACAACACTTATTACCTGTAAAGGATAACTTCTTATTAGCTTTGACTCCAGAATTCAAAGTTTCTTTGTTAAAAAAATGAATATTTAATGAAAATTTCATACTTGTTTGTATAAATAAACTCAACAGTAGCATTTATGTCTGCATTTGATGATATTAACAGAATAATGCATTTGTATGTCTACCTGTTTTCTTTTAATATGAAAAAGATAGAATTTGGCAGAATCGGATTTTGTTTTTATACATCCAAGATAAAATAAAGCTCATTAGAAATATCAAAATCAATTATTAAGGCACTATTTCCCTAATGAAGTAAACGTCATTGTAAACGTTAGCATTTCCTAGACACATTTAATTTGCTAAGCACATATAAACCAAAAATTGTACAAATATATATATATATATACATATATATATACATTTGAATATACAAACAAATGACGACGCATTTGCTCTCTATTTCAAGTGCATTCAATTCATTGCGAATTGTCATTAATTTGGTTATATAATCAATAAAAAATAACAATTTAATATAATTTTATCTTTCTTCAAACTCTGAGTTCTAAATATCAAATTGAAAATATCATTGGAAGCATTCAGTTTTGCATAAAAACTTATTCATGTACTTTTTCGTAATGATAATCATAACAAACGTCTTTTCTTGCAAAGAGGAAAAACATCAGGAGTAATTGTCAAAGATTAATTGATTATAAACTGATTATTTAAAAAAAACGTTTCCGTATTTCTATGAATTATATTTTTATCTTCCATTACAGAGTGCAAAAAACGCATTTTAGTGTACGCAGGAAATTTTGTAACAAATTTTCTATCTATTCCACATCCTAAAGCAAATATAACCCCAGTTTCTATCTATCAACTATTTTTTGTAAAACAGGGTTACACTTGTATTTATATTAGGACATTATATAAGGATCAAATTAATAAACTCTTTCCTTTAATAAATTATGTAAAATAAATTATAAAAATTAAAGAAAACTCATTTAAATTCCAGACGAAGAGCCAAGTCTAACAAAGGAATCCAAAATTGCACTCATTTCACTGGCTGCATACCATTCCTCTATAGGGTAATATATGTCAGTACTGACCAAGGTCAAAATTTCGAGGAAAACTACATACAGCCTTCATTACACATGAAAATGTGTTTAAAAATATAAACATATTACTTTAGATAAAGAAACAGTAGCATAAAATTAAATTAAAAAACTTTTTAAGACACCCTTTTTTTATTAGTGTACAAATAACGCAGAATTTTTTCATTAAAATTCCAGGAAAAATTATATTAGTGGAAGTATAAAAGTAAAATCCAAAAGAGTAAACATTCTAATGGCATAGAACTTTAATAACCCACTAAAGTACTTTCAATAATTTAAAAATTTAATCATGTTCTTTAATATATTTCAGTGTTTAGAAAGGTTTAGGAATTTTCTTTATTCTGATGTTCATTCTAGCTTGTTTGCTCCATATTCTCAATGCTTTCTGAATTCAATATGAATTCATCTTGACATTCCGCATTTTGTTATTAACCCCAGACGGCATAAAATTAACTAAATTTTTTTTAACCTTCGCTTCATTCTCACAGAAAAGAATACAAAATTATTTTCATAAAAGCTTTAGAAGACAAAGCAAATATGTAGAAGCATGAGACGCTTATGCCTCCGAAAAAAAAAACTAAGTAATTTAGAATTTTCAATGCATTCATTATATATTTTTACTTTTATAAAAATTTAGAAATTCCCTTCAATCCTACAAAAAAAAAACATTTTAATGTTTTTATTTACTTTCCTACTTGGCTCAAAAAATCAAGATATAAAATTTGCTCTGAACCCTACATTTTTAATTAAAAATATTTTTATATATTTTTAGTAAACTGATAGTTTACTAAAGTTGTTATACATCAATATCTCGTTTTAAAGCAACACTAGAATTAATTGGGGATTAATTTAGTAATTTTTAATTGCCGTTAGATGGTGAGGGCAGCATCTGAGCTGGTATCTACCTTTCCAAATTTCCATACCTCAACAGAGGTGAGTACAACAATATGTTAAAAGCATCCTTTAACAGATTCTCTTACTTTTATAACTTTCCATTTGACAGGTTTTTATTTACAATTCCTTAATTTAAATATGACAAAATTTGTTGATTGTTTTCCCTAATTAAAGGGATTTAGTTACAAACCAGTTATATGACAATACAGTTCTAAAAATAGTAAAACAATGCAGTGTTCGGGATATTACCCAGTATCAAATTATGGAGCATATACCGATTAAGGCGCATTTTCCGATCCTTTCCCCATACTTTCTTATAAAATTATTCGCTCTTTTCTTCCATTATATAAGTAGTAGATTTAGTAGAACTGTATAATTTAGTGAACTGTATAAGTGTTTAAATTATTAGTTGTTGCCTTCCGCACACATATGTTTAGTACAGGAAAGAAAATCAATTATGTATATTGAATTTCCCTTCGTCGATTGTTTGTACAAAACATTTAGTATACAGATACAATTCTAAAATCCAATTTTCATACCAAATTACTTTTATCTATGTTTTTGGGTTTCTGAGTTTCATAGACGTTCAATCTCATTTCAAATAGACGATCAACCTCACGAGAAATTTCGTTCAAATACAGATCCATACTTTAGATGCTAAGCTGCGTACCAAATTTTATCGTTCACCCATCCTTGGACAGGCAGACTCTAAAATTACAGTCGACCACAAGAAATCTTGTCGATACTGCTACATTCAGTGGTGGCGGGGTGGCCGACTGTATGCAAGAAGAAGAAAACTCTCAAGTTAACTTCCACTCAGGTAGATTCTCTGTGAAAATGTGGCAGAAATTTACAAATTAAAAGACAAATACCAAATTTTATCTGTCAATTTTAAAGTGTTTTGAATTATCGTGCACACCGACATATGTAATTCCCCTTTAAAATCTGTGTCAAATGGTATAACCAATAAAAGAAGAATTATTCCAATTGCGCATTTTGAATCATTTCAGTAGGTACTTACTGGGGCAAGTCGAAGGCTCGCTTCTGAAATAAACATGCTCCTGGCATGGGCTCGATGCGGTTTCACCAGCCTTTGTATCCGACCAGCATTGCCAGCCATCCCAGGTTCGGGGGCAATATTTTGTACCTAAAAATATAACAGAGAACTATAATTTTTAGCAACTGTAATTTCAACAAAGAAATCTATTTGAAAACAAGTTTAATATATTGTTTAAAAAATTCAAACAGATTTAATGGAATTCAGATTATTAAAAACTACTATTACATTTTATAAATAGCTATCTGGTACCCGGCGCGTTGCTGCCCCTGAAAAAAATAACATTAAGTGCAATCAATTCATATTTTGGCAATGTTTTATCGAAATTCTATCGTAAAACTTGGTGCTCCTCAGAATAGTAATGAAAGAAACTACTTATTGTATCGCGTGATTCGTTTAATATGTGTTCAGGATTCTCAAATTTAATGTTAGGAAATGTGATTAAAATATTTTCTTTTAAAACTGATTAAACATAGAAAATATATTTATACCATCAAATCGTTGAAAGATAATTTTTGAAAATCAAGATGGTGCAAAATTATTTGTACTACAGTATTTTTGCTAGTTATTGCAAAAATCGGTAAATTTAATTAAAATTTAAAACCCCAAGGATTTATTACCCGAAAATTTTCTTCCATAATCTTTAATAAAGTTGTTACCTCTGAGAATGGCCCACATGGCATTTGTGTACTACAGCTAAAAATTATTAACCTTTAACTTGGATTTAGCATTCTACAGAATCTATTATCTTCTAGACAAGCTATTTGAAGATTAATCTTTGGTAAATAGTCGCGGTTGAGATTCAATTTTTTTTAATTAGATAATTGTACTATTCCTATAACCATCTAGTAGGGGTCAGCTGACCAAGTTTCATCGCAACTGAATGAACAGTTTAAGATGACATAATAGATATACAGACAAACATTCATTTTTATTTATATAGATAACCAATTTTCAAAAATTATGCTTTAGTTATTATTATACTTTAATTATTATTTACCATTGAGAACATGTCTAAATCTTCGAATCTGCGACCCATAACTGTTGTTTTAAATTAAAAGGTTTATTACAAATAGTGGTCTTGCTCGTGAAATAAACATGCTCCTGGCATAGACTATATAAAGTTTAAGCGGCCTTAGTGAGGAATATTTTGCATTCGAAAATATAGAAGGGAACATTAATTTTTAACATGTTCAAGATTAGA
This sequence comes from Argiope trifasciata, assembly GCA_026543055.1. NCBI lineage: Eukaryota > Metazoa > Arthropoda > Arachnida > Araneae > Araneidae > Argiope > Argiope trifasciata. The sequence continues at coordinate 2,857,211 of JAPMOQ010025070.1, read as the reverse complement.
ATTTCTTTGAAAATATGTTTGATACCACATAATCAAAAGAAAATTGAAATATCTTAAATACATTTAGATTATTATCAAATTAATTTTCAGAGGCAATTGCAGTTTTGAATAAAATTAATAAATAATGAAAAGATCTATGAATAATGAATAAATTTACGAATAGTAAATAACGAATGGATTTAAGAAAATCAAATGATGAATGACTTTATGAATAAAAATAATGAATAATTTTACGAATAAAATATAATGAATGAATTTACAAATAATAAATGGTGAATGAATTTATGAATTACAACTAACATCTGGAACAAAGAATAAAAAATAATTATTGTTTAATAATAGAATGCAAAAAGGATTTTAGTTCTTTAAAACTGCATTACATTCAACTGCATCAATTACTTTCACAGCCATTAAGATCAAAATCTGCACTTTAATGTATTGTGTATATTATATGATACTTTTCCCATACTGATACTTATTTTTTCACTTACTATATATGTTAATATAGATTAAACTTGGGTAATAAATTACCATTTTAACCAGATTTCAATAAAATATATACACATAGCATTCAACTAATGACGAAAAAATGAATCTTTATTATTTTTCAGGTGTGCTCATTTAATCATAAACTGTTGAAAATATGATTTTCAAGTTAGATGTTTCAACATGTAGCTAATATCAAATATTCAAAAATTAAAAGATTTGAATAATTTTGATACTAATCATACTAATTAAATTTGTTTAAATAGAAAAGAAGCAACAATGAAAGCAACTGTAATACAATGTTTGTTAAATGCCTTAAAATTTAACCAAGTTTAAGTACGTATGAAAGTTTCTTAAAAGAAACACGAGATGCTTTTAGAAACGTTTTACCCAACTTTTGAAGGGATGATGCCGAGCTAAATGGAAAGCAGAAGTTTAAACGAATCCTAGAACATTCAAACCATTAAAGGATTGCATCTTAAAAGAAAAATTCTCAGAACTTTTAGTGGCTAAAGAAATTAGATAGTTAAAAGAATATTAAAATGAATGTGTGTTAAGAATATCTTTTAAGGAACGATTGTAGAATGATATCTTGAAGTTGTTTGTCTGATGCCATGATGTTAATATAAATTTTTACTATAGATAGTTCTGCTTATGAATTCGTAGCTATGAATCATCAAATAGGCTATGGTTTATTGTTAACAAGAATCTATTATAGTTGATTCGGTGCCGTAAAACAGAAGCTACTCTGGTCAAATAATGAATGCACAGGAAATTTAAGCTATATTCCTTAAGTAACAAATAATTATTAAATTTCAGATTTTAATTTAAAACGATTCTTTGAAGTTAAAACATTTATAAATCTGATTCAGAGTTAATGAATAAAATTCATTGATATAATTCATTTACAAATATAAACATTAAAAATAACAATTCATTAAAAAGTAGCTTAGCGGGCAAATTCCAAATTAAAAATTAACAAAAATCAAAACCTAATACGAATTTTCAATTAGTACAAAATATTTAATAAAAATTAATATGGGTTGCAAATCTTTAAAAAAACTAGCTCTCATAAAATTTAAATATTTCATTAAAAATCGCACACGTATTGATAGATAACAATGATGTATATAATTACATAATTAAAAATGAAATCAATAAAAAAAGAAACTATGTTTTTGAACTAACCCTTTAGTTAACAAATATTAGTCTTTGGATATATTCCTAGGCATGAGAATAAATGAATATTCATTTTAATCACTTAGTATTGACCTCATATGATATATATCATATAGTATTAGTTAACGAAAGCATTTTTGGAATTATGCTTAAATTAGCACTATTAATGCTATTAGTTTTAATATTTGTAACTCAAAAAGTCAATGCATATTAAGAGACTTTTTCGGAACAATTAAAATTAGAATTTGACACAGAACTACAATATCAGAAAGAAGATCAAATTTCACTTACGTAAGTATTTGTGATACGAGTTATCGCCTTTGTATTCATGCAAATATACAGGAAAATAGTTAGTCGACTTTCATTAATTTGATTCAAAATTCGATACAGATATTTATTTTGAATGTTAAAACTTTCACACCTTTTTTTGTTGTTGATTTTATGCTAAATTGCTCACAACATACATATTTTCATAAAATGGAATTTATTCAAGATTTGATTTAATGTTCAGAAAAGAATTTCAATTTCATACAACTAGCATAACGTGCTTTTGATTAATTTTGCTACCACACTGAGAAACATAACTCAAAAAGTGTATTTTTTTGGTCTATTGAGGATGCCCAAGGAGGATTTGCATCTCTGGGACAGAAAACATAAAAATATTTTAAAAGATAACTAATATTTAGCATCCGAGAAATCCCAACATATTTTAAAATTTCTATTTGGAGCAATATAATTGCATGATTAAAATCAATTGAATATATATGAAATGTAATGAGACGAAGACTGTATTAATTTCATTGTCTTTGAAATTAATACAGTCTGGAAGACATCGAAACAACCTATCATTATGATAACTTACTCTTTTCAAGAAACTTTCCAAAATCTTATCAAATAGCAAACTAAGTGCTTAAGAATAAACAAATTCATGCCCTATTCGCACAAAACGTTCAACAACATCATTACGATATTTTCACGTTTCATTACGGCAATCAGAATACTCAAACACCATCATGGGAATCTTTTAACAATATCATATGCAAATGGAAATGGTTTTCATCAGGTTGATATTTAAATTTCGGTTAAGCTTGTAAACAGTTTTAATTATGTAAGGCATTAGAATGTATAATGTGATATCAGATAATTGCAGATTGTTGATTCTGCAAATGTAATTTCTAGTTGCAGCAGAAGAGTCTAATATAATAAATTATAAGATAATTTGCTCTTGCGAACATTGAAAGTTATTAAATCAGAGTTTTAAAATCAACAAATCTCATTTTCTAATGGCGATATTTAACAAAAGAATATTTTCTGGTTTGATATTAGAAGATATAAACTATTTTTATATCCAACCATATAGCGAATGAAAAACTGTCTATAGAATTAAAATATACAGGATGATTATTGTTAAACTTCCCCTATAAACAGCATCCCACAACGCAAACAGATGAACAGATTTGGTATATAGGCTATTCACGAGATGCGTTCACGGAATTATGAAAATAAATAAATAATTCCAAAATGTCCTACAGAGTGCGCCTTTTTCAGAAAAATTATTAATACAACAATCGCCCAAAATCTAATACAGGAGCAATATTAACTCCCCAGAACAAGAATTATGAGTAAAAACGAGAAAAGCTGTCAATTCTCAGGGAAAAAATGCCGAGATTTGCATGCTTGCGAAGAAAAGGAAGCTTTAAGCACAACAGGTTAATTAAGAAACTTTAATAGCCGTTGCCATGTTTTATGTTGATGTTTTTGTTGTAATGATGAAGGTATCTTGCTGCGACTTTGAATGATAACTCCATAAAGCTTCATGTGCGAAGCATCACAACTGATCAGTTACGATCTGCTATGGAACACACAGTCCATCGACTTCAAATTTTGCAGGTGAATGAGGGTGGTCACACGTAGAATCTTTCCCTCTATCATCCTGTACAAGATTAACAACTATTTCTCTTATGCAGATTTTGTCCTAATCTGTTCTTGTTGCTGCAAATTGAACTGTTTTTCTCAAATAACGTACAGTAGTTTTTTTCATTGTCTTTACTTAATATTTTTCGATAATAAGGTGATCAGAAATTTGTCAATAAAGATTAATACTATTTCAGTACTTCATTTTGGTCTTTGTTTGTGCTACAAATTAATGTTCTTCAGGAAAAGTCGCTCCCTTTTAGAACTTTTTTTCAAAATTCAGTGAGAACATCTTGTATCTATACTATGTAACAAATTTTTTTCATTGCCTTCACCCATTTCCGTTGTATGACGATGTTTATAGTGGAAGTTTATATATAAACACTTAATATATAAAAGTAAACCTATTTTTTTAAAGCATAGTCGTGGCCACTGAGAGATGAGAAGACATTTTCTAGTTTTAAACTCCTCTTTTATTCCATTCCGAGAGATATGATTTAGGTATGAGCAGAAGCGACGAGCACATCAACACAAAACAACACAAGAGCAAAAACAGGAAAAGCTAATGACAATTTTACCACCATGATTATATACTGCGAAATTTCAGTCGAGATACTTTCTCTACACATGTCGATTTCAGCAAGGAAACTGTAGGGTTCTTTTAAAAAAATTCACTTCGGTTGACAATTTTTCCCCTTTATTCGGAGTGCGAAACTTGTCGACTTTAGCAATGTTAGAACTCGTGTTGAATTAAATAAAAATTTGTAGAATCGCATCAAGAAATAAGAGAACACTTTAGAATGAAGTTAGTATGAGCTAAATTAAGCTAAAAAATTAGGAAAATACGTTGAAATTGTTTCAAAGCATCATTACGTATACTTATGCATACTATACATTACTATTTTAAATTAAGTTTTCTAAAATATATCCGCTAATTTCAATTTATCATCATTTCATTCAAACATATCTACTTCGAGATGGAAATAAAATATTTACATAAAGAATAACTAATCTGATGCATCGATTATTTCTTTTTCTGCTTCTAAGTTTTCGAACGCTAATTATTATCGATGTTCTCTTTGAAACAACCTGGTTTACGATGGCATGTTTTTATAATCTACTTGGATATCCAGAAGAATTTGCATAAAATGTATTTTCTCTTGCGTCACTACCAGTAAAAATATTTTGTTCATTTAATATTTAATACGAGCATATCAGATTCAGTTTCACTCAAAGAATTTTTGATAAGCCAAATGAAGTTACGAAAATACTGTTTGGAAAGACATCAGCTTAGAATGCTCGTTAATAATATATTGATGATAGTTTTATGCACATTTATTATAGATTTTAAACAGTTGTTACTGTAAGAGTTTTGTGTTGTTTCTGTGATTATTATAGCACTTGCATATTTTTTGTCATTTTCTCGTATATAGAGTAAGAAAATTAATATAATGTTTTGAAAAAAGATCAATCTTGAGATCAATTTTTATTCCTTAAGATCAATTTTTATTCCTTTAAAACATGCTTTCCAGAGTGGAAAAAAAAGTTGTTAAAATTAATTTTTTTTTAATGTGAATACGATAATATATGGCATTAGTGTATATTAAGGTATGTAATCTTCGCATGAAAACTAAAAATTCTAAAATGTTTTATGCATTCGTCCACATAGTTGTAAATTTCACAATGCAACAAAAATATATCTATAAAATCATTCATACAGGTTTCATCAATAAATCGCATTATCTAATAAAACTGGGATAAATAGGTCAAAATAAATTATTTACATAAATAAATAACTGATTTTTGTTCTCGTGCATCATGTTCTAATGAGCTTTTGGACAGAGTTGGAGAAAATAAGTGATGTAAAATATATAGTCAATTTTCTTTGAAAAAAACAAACCACTTAAACCTTAATTATTATATCCTTTACTTTCTCGTACAAAAAAGTATGAATAAAGAAAATACTGTAATCGCTAAAAATTTAGGACTTCAGATTTTGAATGTCCACTTTTTATACCTCTGAACGCGAAAAACACAATTTTGGAATTACGTCTATTTTTTTTTTGCATTGTAGCATTGTTATTCACAAACACTTTGGGTTAAGAAGAAATTTGGTATAAGGACTAAATTCCAAATTTGTAGATTTTCACAAATTGTTAAAGAAATCCAATCAGAGGTTTTCCTATCTAGTTGTATGCGTATAATTGAATACAGTAACTAGGAAGTATAAAGAGCTAGATACATTAAATATACATATATACCATTTAAAGTGCAGATGTCTGTCAGATTTATAACCAGATTTTTCAAAAGATCTATCGTCTATCGGTCTTTTTTTTTTCTTACGCAGCATATAAACTTGATTAATCGAAAATGCAACGACTTAAATATGAAATAATATCTTGATAAGATCTTGTTATTACAATAGTAATTTCGAGCCATATTTTCTCTGAACTGTCAAAAGAGAATGTCAAAAAGTATTCGGCGATGTCACGATTCTATAATAAACATCTTCAAGAGAGTAATCGTCAAAAATATGATACTTTAATAGGTTCTTAGGTTATGTGTCAATAGTTTAGCTATGATTCGGTTAATAATACAGCAGACATGTGGTTAATATAATTCACAAGTATATTTGTTAATGAGAACACGAAAAAGTTTGGGAAAACTAATATCGCTGGTTTCAAGAGTCGTGATTTAAAGGGCCAAAACCAAGTTTTAAGTCGAAACCAACTTTCCTTTGTGTATTTTTATTCTTTTATACCCAATCCGCCTTAGGGTCTTGATTACTTCTGAAAGATATTGATTGGATGCATTAGGAAGACTCCAAGCGGAGACCTAGAAGCTGCAAAAGTATTTTGTGTTTCATTGTTGGTTGGAGGATATAAAGAAAAGGAACTATACTTTAGTCTCAACTAAAATGTCCAGTGCAATTAAAATGCTCTTGCAATTCAATTCTTAAATCAGGAAGTAGATTTTAGTTACATTTAAAAATATTAAATAAGAACCGATAATGCCTACTTAAATAGCTTAAGATATCATAATCTACATAATATTAAAGTAACTCTTACAATAAAAATAAAATGAATAAAATCAGCAATTTAAAATTCTTTATTATTATTCTGCTCTTATACTAGTATAACAGCCGTAATCAAACGAATAATTGCCCGAAAATTGCCTAAATGACCTATAGAACTTTATTATTTCTAATTTATCATTATTCTATGAATTAAGGAATATAAATTTTTTCCGAGGCCATTAGTAGATGGTAATGCTTTTTTGAAATCAAAATTTCAATTAAGTATAATGTATTAAATTATAATAAACACTGAAAATATTAAAATAATGTATTGCCATCACAAATATGGAAAAAAACCTAAATTTCAAAACTAAAACATCAAAAACTGATGAGAAGATGTCATGGATTTGTAATTTATTGTGGGAGAACAGATAGACTGATTGACTAGCCCTCCTTGGATTTGGCTCCAAATTTGATACGACACTTATTTGCATTGCTACATTAATTCTGTTGCAAATTGCATACATTAATTCTGTTGCAAATTGCATACATTAATTCTGTTGCAAATTGCATACATCTATCTTTCTTCCTTTTATGCTTATCGCATTAACATATTTAGAGATCCAATAGATAGATTTCTATTGAAAGGATTTCGTACAGGAATTTATTAAAATGTAGAAAATTTAAGCAGAGACTACATGCGAAATGTCGTGTGTTTATCTTTAAACTTTTTTTAAAGAAATTTGTTCGCAGACAGGCAAATTTGGAAAAAAATGTATTTTTCCGACTCAGAGATGTCTGAAAGCGAGATTCGTTAAAATCTGATACTCGAATGTTTTAACGATTACAATATTTTCTCTTTGTATAATCCTTAGAGGCGAAAGTAACGGAAATAAAAATCAATCGAATTTTGCAAACAGTAATTTATTTTCTTTATTTTTCAATTCATGTAATTTATTTTAAGCAGCTGATTCTTATATATCTATGTCTTTCAGATATTCATGATTTTAAAAGAACACGAAAACTACTAGCATTTCTTTTACAAATACCCAGAATATTTTTCATGGCGTACAACGAAGTTATAATTATTAGTTTTTTTTTTAAATAATTTTGCATGCAACAGTAAAATTTCATGCCCAAGATATTATTTCAATAAATAAAAGTACTTTCGGAAAAATACCATAAAATCAAACATTTTTTTTGTCGTACCAAACGTTAATGGAAGTATTAAAATGTAAATACTTTCCAGTAAGAGATTAATAATTTATGATAATTGCTGTCAAGATGTTTTTCAAAAAAAAAAACGGCCATAAAAACAGACAACATGTATTGAAATTTATCAATGCAACATATGAAGTTTAAAAACCCACCCACATTATTTCCGACATTAAATATTCTGGCAATATTTATGGTCATGAAATACATTAAATAAACTTCTTAAAAGCACTGATAACTTCAACTTTCTAAAACAACATATGTTTCGATTGAATAGAAAGTATATTTATTTAAGATTTCTGGCATTAAAATTCTTTGTGGGGACAAAACTTTCGAAGTGCACTGATATTATATGACTAATGTTTCAGGAATGGAAATGGTAAGTATCTTCCCTAGCAATAACACAAAGTTGTTTTGAATTTAGAACTTAAAGAGTTTTATCTGATCAACAAACTAAATTTTAAGAGAAACCTATATTGTTTTTGAAGAGTGGGCCTCATTATTCAGTTTTCAATTAATTATTAGGAAGTAAAATAATAATAACAATCTTAAAATTATAATTCCTTTCCAAATTGAAATAATTTAATTAGTTAAATAGAATTAATTAAATGTTTTTCAAAACAATTTCCAAGTTGGGAAAGATTTAAAATCAGTGATTTAATACGAAATATTATATATATATATATACCTGGTGCGTTAATAAAATTTTAATAATACATGACCAAACGGAATGATAAAGGATCCACTGTGGTTCCATGGCAAAGTTTCGGTTTCAAGATCGCATATATTCACAGGACTAGAACGGAAGTCGTTCTAGCCATCTAAATAGTGTTCATAATTACAACTTACAACCCATAACGGTCTGAAGTTAATTCAAAACATAAAGTTCTGGCGCGTTTATAATATTGAATGAATCCATGAGATTACGGCATGATAAAGACACAGTTTTGGTTTCATATAAGGGTTTTAGTTTCGAAATCGCATGTGACTACATAAATAGAAAAATTAAATACGGACTTTCGCCAGGATATATATAGTTAAAATATATGCTAACGAAATATAAATCTTTTAGAATGGAATTTCAGCACAGAAAGTGAGGTTATCTATTTGAATAATATGGTTTCTGTTCTCTTTCAGGGTTTGACAATTCATCATGTTTTCCCTTTTCAGAAAATAAACTGAGATACCAGGATAAAAATTCTATGTAGAAAAAAAAGTGGATAAATAAATTAGTTCAGCTAATAATGCTTTTGTGTAACGAAATCGTGGCGAAATTGGACTCAAAAGGAATGCCAAATTACTATTCACATTTCAATTATAATCACCAATTCAATTTTTATTCAATAAGTGCAATGATTCAATAAAATTATTATTTAGTCATGTTTATTCAAATCATCATTATTCATAATATTTTTTTTCGGGTTTTGCCAAATCGTGAAACATACGCTTGCCTATTACATAAAAACTGAAATTATCAGTTCTAATTTGGAAACAAAAATATACATAAATAAATATGAAAGAACTGTTCTTAAACTAAATAAGATTTGCTTGTCATGTATTAAAGGAAGCACCCTGTTAAATTATTATCTTCAAAAATGAGAGAAATAATATTTAAGTTTTACTTATCAAAAGAAAAGAAATGTTCACCGATCTGAGATTATTTTTAAACTTAAAAGCATTATAAATGTTAATCATCTATTAGCTTAATATATTTTAATTATTAAACTTATTCAGAAAATCTCCATATTAATTATTTTCTAAATTGAATTCAATCTGAAACTATCCCCATTTTATTTAGAAATAAAAATTCAATGTCATTTAATTAAAACGTATAAATAAAAAGCTTCTACAAATTTGGAATGATAAAAATTGAAATAATATACAGGTGTAATTAATTAATCGGATTTTCAAAAGTTCTTGCAAATTCCATTTTTTATGTACAGGGAAAATAAAAAATAAAAGTGTCACGAATTATTCGTATTAATTTGATTTCATATTTTGCTCACTAGAAGCTATTATTCTATTTTGAAAAGTAATTTGAATTTTAAATTTTACGTTAATTTATCTTTTGCGTTTATTCGTGGAGATATTTCAACATTTTTATGCATGACAACAGCTGTAGCGAATAAAAGAATTTAAAACAGTTTCGTATTTGCATGCCTGATTTTTAACACTCTGTGGGGTATTTCTTAAAGTGATTAAAAATGCAATTAGTTTAAAGAGAATATTTTGTGCTAGAAATAGGTCTTTATTTAATTAATATTAATTTACTTACAAAGATGATAGGATTCAGTTATTTCATTTTTAATAACTTTTTTCCTTAATTTGTAACTGTAACGATAGAATTTTGTAATCGCATTTGTATTCTCTATCTGCTGAGCTGCATAATTTAAATTTAGCACTCATAATTTTTATTGTAAAATCCTATTTAAATATTTTCAGTCATTCGATGGCTTCAGTAATTTTTTATTTATATGTTTGGCGCCATCTGGTGGAGAATATGGAAACGACAGATTTCACGATTTTGGAGGGAAAAAAATGAAATGTAGTATTATTGATAAAAAAATGTGGAAAACGAAATAAATTATTTCTTATAAAAAAATTTTATTATTTAAAAATAATAAAGATTGAAATAAATTAGAATTATTATTATTAACTTGTGTGAACTGCATTTCCGTAAACAGTTTTTTTTTTCAGTTTCTGTTGAAATCAAATGTTTACACAGATTTATAATAAACAGTTGCAATATATTATTTATTTTTAGGGCTCAGGGGGTCTGGAATTGGAAATTCGTGAAAATCTCGATTTTGAATTTTTTGACTATTATAATATTGGGTTGTTCGGAAAGTAATTTCGTATTTTTTTGTCAAAATGA